>JAIKVB010000550.1:0-23416 GCA_024679045.1 Phytophthora brassicae | reverse complement strand
CATTACGTTTCACTACGCTGCTACAAAAATACTTTCGTTTTTAATACTTAAACAAAACACGAGTCCTCTAGACTATTAATACTACATACCGATGCTAGTAGGTGAATCTGCGAGTGACCGTAGAAGCTCGCGTCTTTTAGTACAACTCTTTGCCTTCTTGTAACGTAAAAATCGAAATTCGTTACTAAAAAACAAGCGCCAGTTATTCTCGGGTCGAGCCGTCCGCAATTGGATTCGGGTACCCGTACCCGTCCGTGAGACAATTGGGCGGGTCCGGTATTAATAGGGCGGGTACCCGATGTTCGGGTACCCGTTGCGAGTCAGCACTGCTGACACACACTTCAACGTTATGCGCTGTGGTAGGTCCTATGTAACAGCATGATTTAGCTCTCGTTACAATGAAGCCATTTTCTAATGGAGCTTCACACGGAGTCGTCTCGCGAAGGACGCCGTGAGGTGGGCGACGACGCGGTTTGGTCTCTGTCCTCGGCCAAGCCTGGCAACGGTGTAGACCAGCTGCGCGACAGTGCGTGCTGCTGTATATTCATTGCAAGACTCTGGACGGCCAGTCTAACGCAAATAATGTCGATGTGCTAGACAACACGGATACTTACTGGCAGTCGGATTGGCCAGTCTAACGCAAATAATGTCGATGTGCTAGACAACACGGATACTTACTGGCAGTCGGATGGCATGCAGCCGCACCTGATCAATATCCAATTTTCCCGCAAGATGGCGATTAAAGAGGTGGCGCTGTACTTGGACTACAAACTGGATGAGAGCTATACGCCCAAGAAAATCTCCATCCGCAGCGGCTCCACGGTGCACGACCTCAAGGAGATTCACGGACAGCAAATTGTCGAGCCCAGCGGCTGGATATCCATCCCATTGCACTCGACCGAAGGACTAGAGCAGGTTTGTTGGATGGAGATGATGCCGAATTGCCGGTGGTTCTGTTGCTGAGGCTGATGTGCTGTTGCTTTTCCAGCCTCCACTGCGGACGTTTTTCCTGCAAATTGTTATCACGGCAATGCACCAGAACGGACGTGACACTCACATCCGACAAGTGAAGATCTACGCTCCACGTGAGGCGAATGTCCTCGACTGGACCATTGCAGAAGCCACCACGCCGCAATTTGCAGCTTTCTCCTGCATCCGTTAAATATTTCAGCAACTTGAGCTTTTTCTCCATATGAAGGTCCAAAGCAGTCCACCTTCTAAAGCAGGAAACAGCTCAAACAGTAATATACGAGGCCCGCACTTGCAAAGATAAAAACGACTTGTCACGGACAGTGAAGAAAATATATGATTATTGCAGAGAATCCTCTCGGTAGTTCGTCTGCTGTGCTGCAGTCTTGAACCTGCAGTTGGGCATCACCAGTCGTCAAAAATCAAGTAGTTTCCGATAACAATTTCAATGACGTACGTACACTCCATTGAAAATGCGCGTCATGGACGTAATCTCTTCATCCGTGCGTGCCATCTTCTCCACATTCTGAGCCAGCAGCGCGATAGACGCGTGCAGCTCCATCAGCTGCGCCGAAAGGTCTGCATATGCCGCCACTTTCTCCTCATCCATCTCTGTATTGAAATTGTGCTTCGAATTGTGTATCAACCAGTTTGAGTCATGGGTTCAGTCCAAATTTTGGGCAGAGGCTACACGCACAGTCTTGAGCCGGGCGCTTTTGAGGCTCATACTTAAATCAAGTCAAAACAAGGTGTTACTGATTTTATGTTGGGGATGGGCCTTCCCGCGAGGACGGGTGTCATACGAGGGAATGTCTTTGCTTCGCAAAGGCAGTCGCAGCGCTCCTGCGCTAAAAGATTCTAACTCCTGGCGAGTGCAAGGCTAGGTTCGCTCGTGAGCTCGGCGCTGGGCCCGCCTCCGCAAATACCGCGCGGCCCTGCTTCGCGGGCACCCCGCACGGGTTTGCTGTGGCTACGCGCGCTCGCACACGCTCCCTCTGTTCACCCTCTTCCCACTGCCCTTTTTAATTATTGTGCAGGTAGCCACTCCCCAAATTTTGAGCACCACACAAAAACCTACTTCCAGAAAAACTGTACCCATTTCGGGTTTTCGTTGGTTGCTGGTCACTGCGTCTCTACCAGACCTTGCAACATGAAGGACGAGGACGACTTCCGCCTGTCCAAGGTCGCTGAGAATCAGTTAGCACGTACGCTTCGTAATGAGGAAAGTGGACGCTCACGACACACGGGCCGCGACGACCGCGCCACAACGGAGCAGGTGCTGGACCCACGCACGCGCATGATCTTATACAAGATGCTCAACCACGGCATCGTGACGGAGATCAATGGCTGTTTGAGCACTGGCAAAGAGGCCAATGTGTACCACGCGCGACTACCTGACGGTCGCGAGGGTGCCATTAAGGTGTACAAGACGTCCATCCTGGTCTTTAAGGACCGCGAGAAGTACGTGTCAGGCGAGTTCCGTTTCCGCCACGGCTATTCCAAGAGCAACCCGCGCAAAATGGTTAAACTTTGGGCAGAAAAGGAGATGCGCAATTTGCGACGACTACGGGACGCTGATATCTTCTGTCCGGCGCCCATTCTGCTGCGTTCCCACGTGCTGCTCATGGACTTCATCGGTCACGACGGCTGGGCCGCTCCTCGTCTTAAAGACGCCAAGATTAGTGACAATCGCTACCGAGAGTGCTATCTCTACTGTATCAAGATGATGCGCGTCATGTATCAGAAATGTCGTCTCGTACACGGCGACTTGAGCGAGTACAACATTTTGTACTACCAAACAAAACTCTACTTCATTGATGTTTCGCAGTCTGTGGAGCACGAGCATCCGAGCGCAAACGATTTCTTGCGAAAGGATTGTCGTAATATTGCCGACTATTTTCGCAAGACTGGCGCGCTGAACCCCATGACGACGCAGGAATTGTTCGACTTCGTAACGGACCCTCGTATCGCGGAGGAAGATGTAGACGAGCACCTTGAAGCCATTCAACGCGTGATTGCCGATCGACCTGTGGAGCGTACGAACCAGGAGCAGGTGGACGCAGCTGTATTCATGAGCACATTTATCCCTCGATCATTGGGCGAGGTGCTGCATTCAGAGCGTGAACAGCTCGCGTACCAAGAAGGTACAATGGAGAAGGCGTTGGTGACAGCTATCTCTCGCCTGGAAGTTGAAAAGGGAACGCCGTCTCCTCCAGTCATGCAGGGCACGCGTATCATGGATATTTTAACTGAGGATGATGACCAGGAGCTTAATTCGAGTGATGAGGAAGATGATAATGAAGACGAAAGTGCTAGTGGGGATGAGTCTGACAGCGAGTTTGACGATGAAGAGGAGCCATCTGATAAAGTGCCGCTAACGGATGAACAACGCGCAGCATTTCGCCAAGAAAAGCGTGAAGAGCGCGAAAAGCTGAAAACCCTGGAGAAGGAGAACAAAAAAGCTCGAAAGCAGGAGACGAAGGACGAGAAGAAAGTCAAACGTCAGACGAAGATTCCGAAGCACATTAAAAAGCGGCACAAGAAGCTTTCACACCAGAAGAAAAAATGATCTGGCAATAGAGATATTCTTTGCATTAAGAGCGTCTACTTACTCTTCCTTACTGCCAGTCTTGCTCTCGTTATCAGTAGGTGTAATCTGACCTTCTTCCTTCTGTAGGTTCTGAGACTGCTGCTGCAAGAGGTCGGTGCGCGTAGAGTGACCACCACGCAGCATTTGAGCAGCCCAGCGACCTATTTTGCGCCGGCGCTAGTGTAACAAATATCACAGGGTAAAATAAAAACTCATTAGTGATGGCCGCATTCGAAACAATGTTGTTATGTGTAAACGTACGTGAACGTAGACTGTAGCGGTTCCCCAGCTCATGGTGAAGTTAACACTCTTGACAACTTCAAACAATCCCGTACGCAACAAGTGCGTCGTTGAGATGAAAAACGCGCCCTGTTTGAGCTTCTCAGCTGCCAGAGAAATCTGCGCCCACTCCCTGCGAACGAAACAATAGTCAGTCTTTCTGGCGTCCCCCCCTCCCCTTCAACAAACTTCGTTCTTACTTGTCGTTAAAGCACGTGCCATGGCAGAATACGACGTCGCCATCCTCCCACTTGGTTGTTAACAGACTGCCAGTAATGAAGTCGATGTCTGTCTTCAGTAACGGGGTCTTGAGTTTTTCTAAGGCGATTTTGCGCTTCTCAGCACAGTGCACCAAAGGCTGCATTTAATGACAACTCTTTGTTAGAAGAAAAATACTTCACATAAATCTTCCTTAACAAAGTTTTTCTAACCAACCTCCAACAACTCGATTCCAATGGCTTGTTCAAACGGATGCACCAAACTCGCCGCGATCACTGCCTTACCAGTGCCAGATCCCTACCGGTAGCATACAAAATCCCATTTAGTTACGCTAAACATTGGAGTATCCTCTCATTGCAGCAACGTACAAGATCATAGAAAACTGCGAGTTCCGGTAGAGATGGAGCAACGTAGCGGATAATATCAGCAAAGGGGAAGAACTGAATTTCTCCATACACCTACAGCATCAAATAAATACGGATAGTAAGACAACTTCAACTGTAGTGATGATAGCGGTATCAGTAAGCAAAAATAACGTACGTAGGAAGACTTAACGAGGTTCGAGCTCTTTCGTGCCTCACTCGATAATTCCTTTGCATACTACACACCACATTGATAATTCAACAAATAATAAATCATCAACAAAATACATCAAGTAGTTGAAGCACAAATCGAACGTGACGAACCTCCGCTCCAAATCCACGATACACACGCTCAAACACGGCAAAAGGTTTCTCAAAGATCATCCCCAGCACAAAATCCGATACTTTCAGCTCCGCAATCTCTTCACGTGTCACCTGTCGAGCAAAATTATTCGATTTAGCAGCGCAACAGCTTATCCCTCAGATTTACAACAAACAACTCACTTCTGGCACAAGTTTCTTCATGTCTTGTAACGCACCGCTACCTCGGAGCTGTGCCACACCCTCAGCCGAGCGAAGAAGCGTCTCCACTTGGTCACGCACCTCCAGCGCTTTTTTCTCAGCCTGCATCAACGGAATTAACGCCCAGAAAGCGCAGCAGAGAACATCCAGTCAGTGATGAGTTCACTTTTCCTAGAAAGCCCAGGAGTAAAAAGTTTCGCACCTGCTGCCAAGTCTCATGACTTGGCTCGTAGTCACTTATTCGAGGGGCAAGCCGCTTGAGCTCCGCCACCATCGCCTCCAGATTCACTGCCATCTTCCGTATATCGATTCTTCTCGAGTGTAAAGCGAATCAAAACAACGTATGGTCGTATCTATTCGAATAGTGACTGTAGTTGCCACAATTGTTTTGCCAAAATATCAACTTTTTCTAAATTTCTCACGAATAGCCGCGTCAAGATCCTATTAATAGGGTACATGAACATCGTTGCGAAGAGGTGGACCCCGAAAAATATGTCTACCTGCTTCGACCTACATGTACTTTAATAAACATGAGGCAATAATAATTTATCGCGTTACTCTTGCACCAGTTACGGTAAGGTTTGCTACGATACCATTTGTACGTTGAGTTTGCTAACTATCGTTGCATTGATCAAGTAGGAGCAGCTGCAGGCATTGCCACGTCTTCTTCATCACCTGCATGTTTGCGACTCATGAGAACAGTGCAATATGCCTGTAGTGCTTTCTTCCCACTGCCAAGTACCAGGTCTCGCGTTTCGTGCAGTACAGCAATTGCTCGCTTCTTGTCACGCTGCTCCTTCTGAATTTCCCTCTTGCACTTTTCGAGTTGTCTCTGTGACTCAGCTGCATAACCCTTCTGCGGTTTACGTCGGTAGCTGTAACACGCACGCAATAAAATTAGTATTAAGATGAGTGTTGAAGCCACCTGACAACCAATACTTACAACTTGTGAAAAGTCTCTTCACCTCCGACAGCACACTCCGCGCTAGGTGTAGTACGCAGAACAAAGCTGGCCTTCTTCGCATTCTTGGTTGGTGAGTGGAAATACTGCTTCATGAGAGGACTTAACTGAGCTGCATTGAAAAGTGTACGCTGTTGATGCCGTCGAAATCGGTGCGAATTCTCTAAACCGTCTTCGTCGTCTAGATCGTTACTATATACCGACACCGTCGGTGGCTCAAGAATCTTTGCAATACTGTTATCCCCCATTGCCAACTTCCCCAAATATGAAGGCTCACTAGCCGATTTTGCTAAACTTTGCGAAATTTGCGGCGATAGAAGTCTTGGCAAGTGATAACTGTCACCAAATCCCATTCTGGCAGAGTTACCCCCCGCGATAATACCCTCGCTAATCGCTCCAGTAGATGCTGAGCCTGATAGTTTCCCCACTGGCTTAATCTTGGCGCCTATATCGTCCACAACCTCCTCTGGAAAGTACTGTCTTCTCATGGATTGAACGGATGCCGGAGTCATCTTGAGACCGAGCAACAATTGGCACACGAAGAGATATACATCATTTTTAAATTCGGTCGAGTAGAGATGGCGGGATCCTGGAAATAAGTAGTGAAAGCCCCAGCAAACGCCACTAGCGATAGCGTACGGGTACACACGGAAGATATAGTCCATGTTTCCACGTAGCACAGCAACCATTTTGACATATTTGGCACTAATTTCGTCTGCGAGAGTTTGCTGCTGTGCCAACGAGTCTTTCTGGTAGAAATGACAAAAAGATAGCCAGAAAACCTCTTCAAAGAGTGCACTCGAGATCTCGGACAGTAGAAAACGCTTGAAACCACGTCGCCCATGGTTCGTATGTATCCGCTCGAATGTGTGCAACAGGAGCAAAGTGGTGTTCATATAGATGCTACTTCTCGTGTTGGATGCTCCGAGGTTGTTACTAGTGCCAATATCGCCGTCACTTACCCCGTACACAAAACTCTCCACTGTGCGCGTAATATGTCCCTCAATACTCGCTTGCAACTGCTTCTCGATGTGTCCACGCGCATTGCGTCTGTTCTCACCCTTGTGGGCTTCCATCTTCTTTTTCTTCAGCACTTGCTGAATGTTAATGATACATTAGTGGATTCATCAGTTTTAATTTCCAATAGAGTCTACAAACCATATGAGCTCGAGTCTTCTCGTCTGGCCCAAAAAGCCGTTCTAGCATGGCTTGGTTGCTCGCAAGTGTGGACGACGAAATCGCTCGGCTCTTGGCAGCTGCTGCACCTCGACTTTCCAGAGTGTCAACGAGTGGAGGAACCATCTTGGAGCAGTACTCTGAGTTAACACGGAGGTCGCATTCAAGTCCATGTTTACGGTTATTTGCTGCACACCAAACAGTGAAGGCCAACGTTAATAAACCGCTCTGACTTGTGTACTGGAAACTGCGAACCTGTGGTTTGTAGTGAGTTAAGTCGTGCTGAGATGATGCCAATCATTTGAGCTGTGATGGCTTCTTTCTGGTGGAGCGACTGCTTGATCTCTTGATCCTCCTCCTCCATACACGGGGCACCGCGCTGCGCCATTTTATTGTAATTGACAGCTACACCTGACTGCATTCTGGGAACGCTATTTATACGGAGCAATATTAATATTGATGTGTCTTATATTGCTTAAACATATTAGATCTGTACCGGTATTCTCCTGCATATTGCACTGGATACAAAACTAAAGTCAAATACACTTCAAGTTGCCTTCTCATCGCACCACCATTTGTGTATAATGTATCACAATCTGACTGGTGGTATTAGACTAATAACATTCACTCCTTCTTTTCTTGTTGGTTGTATGAAACACAAGTGATCCAAAGCAGAAGATCGGAAGAGTTGCTGTCATTCTTCCGTCAGCTGATCCGTTCCTAGACGCTTCCAGCTCTCCACACAAGTCACACTCACTTGTCAAGACACCAGGCTACACATCCATGTCTGCAAATCCGGACGAGACCGCTCTGGACGGTGAGAGTTGCAGCGAAAAGCGCTTCTTCGATGAACGCGAGCAAGTGTGCATTCTGCTGCAGAGCCTGGTCCAAACGAGGCTGTCGACGCCTCAGAGTGATGTAAACCGCGATTTCCTGGACGCACACACCTCCGTCACGAAAATTGTACGTTGTACGTCCAATTTATCGTCTATGTGATCTAATTTTCGTGGTTGGCGGCCCGTTTTCAGCTCGACAGGTACTTGGAGCAGTCCCATCTACTGGATCCTTATCTACGCGAAATGTTAGACCCAATTGTGAATGAGATCAAAAGAGTTATGGTAGAAAGAAACGAGGCAATGACGTCTTCCGCTGGCGTGGCCTTCCCGTGTCAAGTGTATCGTAACCCGAGACTTCACAAACTGTTCCAGATCGTGTACCATTTGTGCAAAGTGCGTGGCTACAAAACGGTGGTGAAGCTGCTGCCTCATGAGGTGAGCGACTTTGAGCCAACGCTCCAGCTGCTACAGTCACAGGACCGAACAGACCATGCAGCATGGGAGACGCGCTACGTCCTGCTGTTATGGATGTCGATGTTGTGTCTCGTGCCTTTCGATCTCAACACAATCGACTCGTCAGATGCCAGTGCTGAGGACACTGCTAATGGTACTATCTCTATTGTTTCCAACATTGTCACACTATGCAAGGGTTATCTGAGTGATCCAGGAGCCACGCAGGTCGCTGCAGCAGTGTGCTTGTCACGACTGCTGAGTCGCCCAGACATGGAGCAACATTATCTAACACACTTTCTGAACTGGGCTAATCGAGAGCTTGCTACTGCATCGGAAGGGAAGGATATGCGCGTTCTCCAATTTAAAGTGACTGGTATTATGCTCTGTTTGGCCCATATCGCCAAGAATTCACCCCGGGAACAGCATATTGAGGCCAGTCGTATTTATTTCGCGACCGTCATGAAGCTTGTAGCTCATCTTACCGAGGACAATGCGCGATCGGATCGTCCGAGCAGCAGCACTTTGCATCGTAAACTTAGCGTGAAGCTTGTACAGCGTCTGGGGTTGCTGTATTTGCCACCCAAAGTGCGCTCTTGGCGGTACAGTCGTGGTATGCGGTCTTTGGAGCTCAACATGCAGTCTTTAGGCTTGTCCACTGGTAGCATCGTCACGGCGACTCCGAGCCAGCCACAAGATAGTCACGACGACGAGGATGATGATGAGTTTGAAGTGGTGGAAGAGCTTGAGCAAATAGTCGAGGTTCTTTTGTGTGGACTGCGGGATAAAGATACCGTCGTGCGATGGTCGGCTGCCAAGGGAATTGGGCGGATCACTGGACGTCTGCCGTATGAGTTTGCAGATGATATTGTTCAATCTGTGCTGGAGCTTTTTGTGGCCACGGAGGACGACGGCGCTTGGCACGGTGCAAGTCTGGCGTTAGCGGAACTTGCTCGTCGAGGCGTTTTACTACCCCAACGCCTTCCCGATGCCGTGGATTGTGTGGCGAATGCTCTGAAGTACGACATTCGTAAAGGAACTTACAGTATTGGATCTCACGTGCGTGATGCCGCTTGCTACGCGTGCTGGTCATTTGCACGTGCATACGAGCCATCTCTGCTGCTACCGTGGTTGAAGCAGATTCTAGCACCAGCAATGCTGGTAAACTGTGTTTTTGACCGCGAACTCAATTGTCGTCGCGCTGCATCGGCGGCTTTTCAAGAGAACGTTGGTCGACAAGGACGCACGAATTTCCCCAACGGTATCGATTTACTCACTAAAGCAGACTATTTTTCGGTGGCAAACTTACGTCACGCCTATCTTGACGTGAGCATTTTCGTTGCGAAGTATCCGGAATATCGTTATCCACTATTGGAGCATCTCATGAGCTCAAAGATTGCTCACTGGGATGTTCAGATCCGTGCTCTGGCTGCGGCTGCACTTGGTAAGATCGGGGCGCTAGACCCTCCACATGCTATAACCCGGTTATTTCCACGCTTGTTAGTATCTGCTCTCTCTCCTGATGCAGAGGTGATTGTTCGTCATGGTGCAGTTATCAGTATCGCGGAATTGCTCACGTCCCTAGCTCAAGTTCCCATTTATATTGATGGAGAGCTTCAAAAACAGGTGAAAATGTTGCCCATTGAGCTTGAGAAGCGCCGTCTGTTTCGTGGACGTGGTGGAGAGATGATCCGTTCTGCTATCTGCAATGTGATTGAAGTAATTGCGAATTCTCGATTGAGTCTTGGTTTTGCGCATGTGAAGAAGTATCTATCAATGCTTGAAGAATGTTTCGTGAATCCAAATGAGAGCGTTCGCGACGCTGCAATTGATGCTTTTGGTGCTTTTACGGCTCAGTACAGCCCCAAGATATTTGAAAAGGGAAGTCCAGCTCATGTAAAATACATGCAGGCTCTAATACCGCGATTCATTAATTCCGGTATTATGGTGCCTTCCAAAGAGAACGGTGTGTCTATCCAAGTTTTGAACCCCAATGTAGCTGCACGTCGAGGATTTCTACGCGCAGTCGGAGTCGCTTCTAGAGAGCTAGTCCAGCCATGTTTACAGGATGTGTTGACTGCGGTTATTCGATCTGCATCGCTTCAGGAGCGCGTGACAGAAGATGAGGACCCTGGGAGTCGAGTGGCAGCCATTCAGGCATTAGTAGACCTGAGCTCTCGACCACCATCCGAGCTCGATTTGGGACACAAGGAGGATTGTGTGGTACAGACGCTGGTGCAAAGCATTCATCAAGATTATCGAGTAGACGAGCGCGGAGATGTTGGGTCTTGGGTTCGCAAAGAAGCTATGCTTGGCCTTGAAAAGCTGCTTCTTGGAGAAAATACGTATGCACAAAACCAGCATTTTCTCCTTGTTGGTGCTGTAGCAGAAACTGAATACGGCGGAGGGATAATTTTTGACGGGCTGTCCGACCGAAAACGCAAGTTTGAAGAAATCAGTGGTACGTCAGACTTCGATCCTGTATGCTACGTGAAATTCGAGAAACCAACAATGGGTTACTATTACTTCGGTCCCAACGGTGTGGGGCTCATTCACATGAAAAGACTGTCCATAGCGAAATCAGGGCAGGATTTGGACAGCGATACGTTTATTATCCCAGACTTTGCAAACCGCACACCGGTTGCAGACCGTCGGAGTCAGGATCAAGCGACTTTGATGCCATTCGCACGGCGATTGTCCCCAGATGTCACCGGCATAATCGTACGTTTCTTGCGATTTATATCTTCATTATATAAACTAACTAATAGGTGTTTTTGTACGTACAGATTGGAGCCCTGGCCAAGCAACTGGCAGAGAAGCTGGACAACGTGAGAGTGACCGCAGGAAATATACTATTCCGGTTCCTTCATTCAACTTCTCCTCGAGTAGATGGCATCCCTGATCGATTTCAACTGGAGAAGGAGATATTCCCTTCGACGATAACGGTGAATTGGTCTATGGCACACGATACTTTCCCGTTAGTTGTAAAAATGATGGATATTCCAGATTTCATGGAGGAAGTTGCTGCGGGTCTCGTCGTCAGTGTGGGCGGTTTAACTGAGAGTGTTGTAAAAGCCGCGAAGAACGCTCTTTTTGAGTGGGTGCGCTCGCACTTGCAGTCTAAGGATTTTGGGCTGCTCAGCCGCTTCAGCTTTTTCTTAGTGACTCTATTGGTGCGCCATCGCCACGATGACCGCGTCACAGTTCCGCTCATGAAAACGATCGCGTTGCTACTGGAGTCGAATTTACTCCGCTTTTTGTTCGAGGAACGACAAGCAGAAGACGGCAGTACTACTTCAACGACAGATTTTGGTTCACAGCTGTATGAAGCGCTTCGTGACGAGATCCAAAAGTGCACAGCTGTACCGAAACTCGGTGCGGCGATAAGTGTACTGATTGGATTACTCCCAAGCGATCGCGAAACTGAGGTGAAGACGTTGCGCGCCCTTGTGCTGTTTCTTGGGCACAAATTCCCCAAAGTACGGAAAATGACTGCCGAAAAGCTTTACACACGACTGCTTCTTCATGACGAAGTTATTAGTGAAGAAAAGGTTTGTTATCAATGCGTTTTATTTCATCATGTTGTCACTTGTTCTAACTTTTGTGTTTAGTATGACGCGGTGGTCGAAATCCTGAGTGACACGGCATGGGACGCTTCAGTAAGTCATCGCACTACCAGAAATTAATGCTGCAGTTTGTAACATCACGTACATTGATTGTTTTATAGATTTCGCAAGTGCGCTCAGCTCGAAATGAGTTAATGGAACTCCTCGACATGGAACTGCCTTCGAAAAAGCTGTAGGTTTCCCAGAATCTCTATGTTTTCATGCTGTTCCGAATTAACAATTTTAATACGTTCAGACTTGCACCTTCAGAAGCAGCAAGATCAGCAGCAGTGACACAGGAAGATGGAAGTTACAAGACTCTCATTAAGGAAATGGGCTACTAGCAAGAGTGGCAAACAACACGAGTATTCATATATGTTTAAAGTACGCTGCAGTATTCCCACTCGTGCGTGTCTTAACACTTCTACGCCTCAAACACATGTTTGTCGTTGCCAATGACAGTAGTTGTGTACATCACTTTGCTTCGGCCTCCTGTGGCACCTTCGCTGAAATAGATGAAGACGTTCATCATGAACCACGTAAATACCGGACTCCACGTCTTCTTTTCCAACGGCTTGATCACTCCAATCGGCTTCTTCATGGGAGTACCCCGAACGCATTCAAACACATGATCCCATGAGTACGTCTCGCCTGTCGTGCAGAAGTACATATTGAAAAGATCTTGCTGTAGATTTTTCACTTGAATACCCGAGAACATTAACCCCAACTCTGTGTCGGTCGGACGCGCACTCAGACTACGATCAGCCAGGTTAGAAGACGACCTCAGGGCGTATTCCCCGTCTGTAATGATAATGTTGGAGTGCACCTTAATCAAGACACCGTCATGTTCCAGTCGACCCACTTGCAAATGCTGCCACAGTTCATCTAATGTAAGACCGTACGCCAATGCACAGTCTTCAATTTGCTCCAGTGACCACTGGATGGAGAGCGAGCAATATGTGCGCGCCAGAAATGACGGCTCATCTTTCTGTGCTGCATTTGTCAGAATGAGCGCGTGAAAGCGCTCGCCTTTGTGGTGAGATTGGCTAATGCGCGCTACAATTGCAGGACAAATACGATTGTGCTGTAAAGAACCACCCGAAATCATGATTTGGCTCTCCAGCTGCACAGAATGTTTGGCGTTCATGATCATATTAACCATGACATTTTCTTCTCTCCATCCACCAGAAACGAGCGGGAATGGAGGGGAGTCCATGAATTGGTCGTAGTAGCGCTTCTTCTCCGCTGGTTTATGTTTAGCTTTAATCCATTCAACCATATCCGACGTACAACGGCAGATAACACTGAGCTCGTGCCAGTAGTAGCCAATATGGTTCATACGCAACCAACCTTCACGCTCCGTATTCACATCACAGCCAGTAACCATAATAGTTTCCTCATCAATGCACAAATACTTCTGGTGGTGGAAAGCATAGCGGGAATTATTTGAAAGATGCTTCGTAAACCAACTTGGACCCAAGTCACTGACAGAGCAAGCAAAGTGAACTTCCGACGGCAAAAGGAGGCGAAGATCGGCAATCGAGTTTGTTCCGTAGTCACGTACTGGGTTATAAAGTATGTGGACGTCAACTCCACGATTCACTGCATCACGCAAAAGCGACACGAAGGTTTTGCCCTTCCACGTTTCATTTGTCGTATGCAGCACTTGATTGAAGTCACACAAGAACGTTGAGTAGTAAATTGACTTGCGCGCAGAAATTATCAGCTCTACAATGGATTCCTGACATTCACGGAAGTCGCGACACACTCGTAATTCGTGATTCTTGACACCGTCAGTATCCGTCGCCCATTTCATCTGTTTGAAAGTAAAATCAGTCGCGAATCTATCTTTCAATCTGCTTGTTTCATCTAGCAGTTCGTCCATGGGGCGATCCACAGCCTTCACTGAAGTCGAGCGTCGGCTATTCCATCCATTGACATCCGAGTCCACTTTGACAAGCAAAACGAAGACGCCGCAGATGGTGATTATAATACCTCCCAGGAAGTAAATAAAAGCGTTGGAGCTGTAGCTGGCCATTTCGTTGTAGAAAATCATCCCACATCCCATATTTCCAGTGATAATAAACGCTTGATAAAGAGGAATAAACTTGAGCGTGCCGAAAAACTCGAGTCCTTTGTTCAGGAAGAAAAGTTGCGGTATTAGAGCACACGGAATTGCAATTACCATCAGTACGAAGAACGGGTTGAGGAACACCAGCCAGTTCTGCTCTTTTAGTGTTGACTTGGTCACTTCCACCACCGACTTGGTCGCTAGCGATGTGAATCCTGCCATCAGCCCCGCACAGGAACTGAAAGCCAGCAGTCCAAGCGGGTGACGCTGTAGTTTGTTTGAATGTACACGCCGTAGTAGCAACATGGCATAGACTAGCGACAGCAGCGTGTATCCGAGTGGGAAGACCGAGTCTCTCAGCAATAGTTGTCCGAGACTCTCGAGCGTGTACGATTTCTGCGGCAAATCCGCCAGTTGCGCAGCGTACACGTCCACACCGACGCCCAAAATGATCAGAGCACTAGACAGCAGGTCGTACACACTGAAGCTCTCACGTAGCACGAATCTACCCAGTAGAGCGCTGTAGATGAGTGTGAGCGCTGCAAAAGGCGCTTGCACCGCTTGGCCCAGGATCCCCAGATTAATGACGGCCGATATGGTTCCTACAGCCAAAAGTAAGAGACCAGCCAGAAAAGACGACTGCATTGTGGCTGTGCCCAGTGCCGAGTTGCGAGCCACACGGAGATGTGCGTACTTCTGGCAGCAGTAGCCACTGGCGGACAGGAAACAGCCGAGCAGCGAGTTAAGAACGCCTGCGTATAGATACGAAGTGGCGTCCACGTGCAGATTGAGCTGCGATCCCAGCACGAGCAGCGCGAGCCATGAGACGGTACAGCAAACGCTCAGGAACATGGCGACGATGAACCAGCGAGGCAAACGGATAGGTGGAGAATGGGAATGAGGTGATGGGGACACCGTCAAGCGAACATCGTTCGGCAGCAGAGGAGTAAGCTCTGAGGACGCGAGCAGAGAAGAGCGAGACATTGCACGTGACACTTACACAGCAAAAGAACAAGTGTGTGTCAAGATCGATTTTGGCAAATCTGATTCGGGGTCTAGTAAACGAGTTAATCTATAACCTAAAGAAAATAGTTGAACAAATGATAACGAAAATGAAGGGTGATAATCTAAATGTATTGTGAGGGAGAAGTGTGATGATTGTGGAACTCAATACCTTCGCGTTATGTGGAAGTTGTTGTATTAATATCACTCACCCGTTAAAATGGGAGATGGCTACACTTTCCAAAGAGAAGATGGGTACATATATCTTGAAGAGGCGTCATCACGACAGTTCACTTTGACAGGGGCTTTTAACGTTTTGTCCGCCCAACCATGCAAAAATGCCGACAGGAAGCCCGTGCGTTGCTAGCGCTTGCACTACCCAGCGCCTTGTCCACATACTGCTACTTTGCCGTTTCTATCACCGAGTTGAGCGTAATGGGGCACCTCGGGGTGGACGAATTGGCCGCGGTCGCCTACGCGCAGCTGTGTCTGGATCTGTCAACACTCGTCTTCATGCAGGGATTTAATGGGGGGATGAACTCCCTGTGCTCGCAAGCTTATGGAGCCAAGAATTATCACTTGGTGGGGGAGTACACGCTATTAACGTGTCTGCTGGTCACGACCGCCTGCGCGCCAATGGCTTTGCTGTGGTGGAATCTGGACACTTTGTTACTGACTGCGGGGGTCACTGAGCACGTGGCGCTTTTAGCTGGTCAATACGGTAGACTATCCCTGCTTTGGTTGTGGCCGCGTAGTATGTTTCAAGTACTTGCGAGTTTCTACCAGGCACAGAACATCGTCTTACCGACGGCAGTATTTGATGTGCTCATGGTCCTTCTCAACTGTTTCTTCGCTATCGGATTCACTTACGGCTACTTTGGATTACCAGAACTTGGATTCATTGGTTGTCCATTGGGGACGGCGGTAGCTGTAGTAGTGAGACTAGTGAGCTACGTCTGGTATATGAACATGTACCAAAAGTATCACCGGCAGTGCAGTTGGCGCTGGGATAGCAACTTCCTTGACAAGGAAATTGTGTGGAATCTGCTGTCTGTGGGTGTGCCACTTGCAGCCGGAGAGCTACTTGAGAACGCGCAGTTGACTGTACTGACACTTTTTGCAGCCAAGATTGGTGAAATTCAACTCGGGACGCATAACTCAATGATGGAGCTCTATTACTTCGCTACGAGTCCACTTTACGCTTTGATTAATGCTTCAGTCACACGCATCGGGAACCATTTGGGGGCTGGAGATTCATCGCAAGCGATTTTAGCAGCTCAACTCTGCGGAGGTTGTATCGCTGTACTCACCATTGTGAACAGTGTAATTATTGTGAGTTCTAGACATCATCTTGGTCGAATATTCTCAGACAATCCGGAAGTTATCGCAACTTTTAGCCAGGTTTGCGGTCTTGCAGCACTCGCATACTTCATCCTGTCTTTCTTCTGCTACGCATTGGTAAGTTATGAGTGATTTGTAATTCTAGGGAAAGGCCTCAATACTTACACATCAATTGCCCATTAACAGGCCATTCTTCAAGCACAGGCACGACCAATGCCACTTGCCATTGGAATGGTTGCTGGCGCTTGGCTGGTTGGGGTTCCCTCAGCTTATTTCATGGGAGTTCATGTAATTCACCCCAATCTACTGGGACTTTGGAAAGGTATGATCTGTGGATACACAGTGACGTCTGTAGCCAGCTTCATTCCTGCATTCATAAAGCCCAATTGGCAGCAAGAAGCGGAGAAAGCTATGATTCGTTCGCGTCTCAAGGAGAAAGTGTTAGCATCTCCTAAGGAATCAGATCGCTTGCTAGTGTAAAATAATCCCAAGGCAACAACTACCCATAGGGTAAATAAAATCGTTTCTCAATCTTAAGATGCCTGTCTACCTACGCATCAGGACTCGTAATAACCTTGAGACTGTCTTGAAGTTTGGTTGTGTATCGATTGAGCGCTTCCACAATTTCGTCATCTTCGCGTTCACGAGCCTATCATACAAATAAATTGAATTTTTGCTTCTCATTGAAAGAATAATAAAATGGAAGTGATCAAACCTGCGCTTCAGCAACCAAAGCGTTTTGAATCCTGGCGATTTCTTCTTGAGCGAAAGCGTGAAATCGTTCATCGCCTCGTATCCTAGTGGAGCTGTACGTGTCGAGTGCATTCTTCAGCTCCGAATACTTCAATTCACGATCATGCTGCAGCCAAAATTCACAAGTAAGTACAATCTTCACCACCACAATAAAAGACATGAGTTTCGTGACATCTCTTACCCTCTCACGCTCAAAAGATTCAGCAGTTGCGTGTTCATGATCACTCAATCGCTTTAAAATCATTGCTTCCTGGTTTGTTCGTCGCTGTCGTTCCTCCTCAAAGGAATCCATAAATGAAGTGAGTTTTTGTGTCAGATCGTTCGTTTTGTTCTCGATCATCAACGGAATGTCGTGCTTTTCCTTTGCAACTAAAGTCTGAAGTTCATTGACTTTTTGTGTCAGAAGATCAAGTCGATCATCCACCTGCCTGGCTCGATCACTTAACAAAATCTCAAAAGCTGCCGTCATTTGTGCCACTTGCTCATCGCAGTAGTTTTGCAACGATTTGTTCATCTCAATCCGCTTCTTGATCTCCGCCTCCAGTTTATGCTCCAGTCGACTCATTTCCTGCCGCATTTCCGCCAAACGATACTCGTCTTTCTCGCGGCGTTGCTAACATTTACAGGTTAGCAGACTATAAAAACAATAATTTGGCATTTCAATGGTTCGTACCCGTGTCCCAATCTTCATGACGTCGTCGAAAGTGGTGAAGCCATTCATGAGTTTTTCAAGTTTGCTGCGTGTCGCTGTCATTCCGATCTGCGTTGTTGCAAGTGCAACTTCGTCACGTTTGTCGCTTGATGCCGATAGAGCGGCGTCTTCTGATGCAGTTTCTTGTTGGTTCATGTTTTGCTCGGGACGGCCAAATCGCAACTGATGGCGACGGTTCATGTATGATACGACCTCAGAGCAACAATTTAGTTGTTTTAGCGTCCAGTCTGGAAATTAACCTCACCTTGCCATGGAGACGCACTCGCGCTCCTCATCATTCAGCGAAAGCCACACATCTGGCGAACGTCTACCAGTACACTGTTTTCTTCTCAGCTCATGTCGTTTATAGTTTACCTGTTGACAACAACTTGCTTGTACTGTACAGATATCAGCTGCCCTGCGTCTTCAGCGAGCAATGGAAACTCATGCTGCTCTGCAGATGCGAAGCTCCCAACATCCAATGAGCATTTCATCCTCATCACCACAAGTCGATATAGAGCCAACTGAGAACGATGATACTACCACGGATCCTAAGCCCTCCACAAAGCTAAGATCTGTATCTCTTGACGATCTCGTGATGCAGCTGAGAAGTTTGTGGCACGGCAAACAGGATCAGAATCGAGAAAGAGATGACGAAAACTACTCCCATTCACTGAAAACAGCTTTGAAGAAAATCGGAGCACGAGAAAAGGATCAACTTGTGATTTACTTACTGGAGCAGCAGGAGACTTTGCGCACTCAACGTACTGATGTAGCCATGTTAGGAGAAAAAATCGCTGCCCAGCTCCTTCACCAGCAGGTAAACTACAGTAGATACTCCCTTCATGCTGCTATTTGATCACCACTAACTGAATCATCAGCACGAGCTTCGTCAAACGTATCGGGAGCAAATTACGCAACTAGAAAAACAGCTTCACAACGCCTTACACTGCAATCCACAGGTTGTTACACTTCAAGCAAAAGTCGAGGAACTTGAAGAAAACAACCGACAGAATGAACAAAAGCTTCGCTTTGCGGTGCGTGTCTGACAACAAAACAACGTGGTAAACTGAGACCAAAATTAATGTTTTTTGCCATGTGCCGCAGGTCCAGAAACTGCAGCGCAGCAGGAAACGAGAGAGGGAACTCAAAATGATGAACGATCCATTGTGGGATTGACACCGCAATTCTACAGACTCAAATCACCAGCGGCTACAAACTCAGTAGACTTACCGAGACCCTTTTTTCAGACCATTCCCAAGTTACATCCTTGTTAAGAGGATACATGAGAGTCCGCACAGGCGAGAGGCGGCTTGTAGCAGTCAGGAATATACTTGAGCTGGAACGAGTTGAATGCAAACTTTGTCTTGCCAGTGTTGGCCAAAACGTTTACACGACGGACGCCGCGTTCTCTCATGGCATTGCAGAGATGTACGCCCTGCTTCACGTGGAAATGGTCCACAAGCAAACGAGACGTCTCGAGCGTGACTGACATCGCAGTGCGATCCTTACCGCTCTTACAGCACGTAGTACGTCCAGCACCAAGACGTCGGCAGATATCACTCGATGCAATGAGGATGTTGACATTCTTCTTCTGTACATTCTCTGAGCGAGTATTGAGGCGACCAGTGAGCGCTTCAATTTCGGACTGAAGCTCAGCCAACTCGGCAGCATCTGCTTCGCGCTTTTTCTCGTCACTTGCTGCGGCCGTCAATTGTGTTTGGTACACTCGAAAGTACCGCTGTAACATCTGCACGCTCTCAAAATTGAGTTCATCTTGTAAACTAGAGTTCAGATAGTGGTTGGCCACTGACTGCATCTCGTTAATGCCTTGGGTGAACATAACACCGTGTAGCTTTATAGCATGGCCTTGTTGCAGCACATCCGGTAATTTTGAGAACACGTAAGGAGGAACAGCAAAGGTAGCCACCATGTGATCTCCAGTTGGTGTACTAGTCACACTAACACACTTGGACATCTCCATGTGAGGATTAGCTTCACCAGACTGGATAATCTGAAAGCTCACCACACTGTTAAGCCACCGAACACCCTCCGACATATCCTCTAACATCCCCTTTTCGGCACCCACGGTACTAAGCAGCGACTCAATACTAAGCAAGAAGCCCGTCGAACAGGCAAGTTGCAATCGCTGACGATGTTGCCCGCCACGAGTCGCTGCCAGGCCCACCGCGTTTAGGAATGAAGCACCTGCGATGGCCAGCACTTGCGAGCGTACAACATCTTCTCTCATCTCAATACGTTCCCGTAGTCGTGGGTCTGGTGGATTCTGTGTCACCAGTTGCTGCTGTAGACGACGCAGTCCACCCTCCTTAAAGCCCATAATATGAGCTGTAGCACAGCCATGGGTTACTACCGAGTACACAAACTCAGTTGTAGGTGACGCCTCACTGTCGCTATCGTCTGATGTGGCTCCATCATCGAACGACGCCCCTGTTACGCTGCCTCTCCGATCCATGTCGACCCGTTCGACATCTCCAGCGAGATGCACCCGTCGTCCACGCACGAGATGACAGTTAAGGTTAGTAGCCATGAATGCTGTTGCTTTGTCCTTCTTCATATTGCTCCGCTTCAAACAGCCCGTAATTCCCTGCTCGCGTCCGCTCTCAAGAGATGCAAACATCGTCTCATATCGTTTCAGATTCTCTTGGTACGAGGCGTGAAGACGCATGTAATGTGCCATCTCCAGTTCCACATCCCGCATTTTGTCTTCCACATCTTGTACACGGGTACTCGAAGCGGTGTTGACTTTAATATGCTGTCTCATATCGCTTATTACTTGCTTGGCTTCGTCGATTCGTGTTACATTGCGTCTCTGGAGGTACTTTAGAAAAGCAACCGTCATCGACACTGACACGTAGGAAGCTGACAGCTCCTCTGATACAAGCACGTGACTAGCCGTTGACGAGTTCACCTTGCCACGAAGCATTTCACTATAGCTGAATCCACCCCTCATACTTAGTGTGGTACTGGACATGATATCACCCGACTTTCGCTTATCCATGGACTGGGTGTCAGCCAAAAAGTGGTGCATTGCGTACGTGTACGCATGACTCACATTGACGCTGTGACTAGGAGGGACGAATCGATCGAGAATGAGGTAATACAACTGCTTGGTCGAGTCTGTGCGATGACACTCAAGCAGCATCGAGGATTCACGCGAGAAAAGCACGTCCAAAGCTGAAATCCGGACAACTCCGAGGGATTTTTGATGTTCCAGTGATTCGGACGCTGGGTTGACCACTGAGAAAAGCTCAAACTGTAACATCGAGCGTGCTGTGCGCGGCACTGAGAGCAAAGCATTGAAATCTCGAGCGTAAAAATCACCCCCACAGGATCGAAGAGACAACGAACCCCGCATTTCTGTTCGTGAAATCTCCTCTGGGCGTTGTTGACCTTGATGAATGCTACACAGAACAACTAACATATGCGGAACATCTTGCACGGACTTGCTGCCAATAGACACCGCCAACTCGACACCAGGAAGTGGTTTGAATCCTGGCAGACTGAGTCTAGGGGCGCGTGGAGAATTCGACGGCATCTGCCCCAGTTTTAAACTGCTAGAGGAATGAGAAGGCGAGTGCAGCATTGACAGTCCATTGTCGTCGTACGCACGAGCAATGCCATTGAGCGCTGTTGACTGGGAAAGGATTGATCCAGCGCTAGAAGATCGAACCAGTCGAGGCTTCGGTCTTGGAGGTTTTGTCGCATCTAATGGAGCAGAAACAACACTTGCAAGACGAGAGTTTTTCTGCTCTCGGGTTTGTAAATGCTGTTGTTTTTGTTTCTCCTCATTTTCGCGAACGGATCGTGAATCGTTTGCAGCCTGTTGTATCACTGTCGTATCCGTAGAGAAACGTTTCATAGCGTTCATTCCACTCAAGATTTGCGGACTCTCCAAGCGCGAGAAACTATGACGATCGACTATCAGTTCGTCCAGCATTGGGGTGCTCTCTGAAGTGCGTCCTAGTACCTGCGAGCGAAATGATCCTCCTTCCGATCGACGATCAAACGATCCATTAGTCGTCGCACGAGAAGCCGAACGTACTCGTTGTGTGATGCATCCATTAATACACGAGATCCAAGCTTCCATACTCTCTTCTCCCTGCTCTGCAAACAACGTTAGTTTACGTCCTTCAGTATCAATTGTAAATCGGAAGGGGAATCCGTCCTTTGGTGTCGCTCGTACAGTTGTGTTCTCATCAATCACCACTTCCCCCAATTTGGCCAATTCCTCAGCTGACACGTAGTAGCACAGTACAGGACGGTCTCGTCTCAAAATGAAAAAGCGGCGTCTCCATGACTTCCAGAATGATCCTTGTTTCACTAAGTAGCCACTGGTGATGATATCAGCATCTGAAAACTGTTCTACGTCATTGCCAGTCATATGGACCGTTTTCTTCTGATACGCGCGTTTACGGAGTCTCGCCATCGCTTTACTACCGTCATGTGCGTGGTAGAACTGATCTTCAAAGCGCCCGCTCTCAGAAACTTTAAGCTTGGGTTTCATCCTCTCCGTCATGTCCGAGAGTCGCGACGGATCTGACAAATGCACCTTCGCAATCCCGTCGTCCTCTGGAACAGCGTCTTTTGGCTCTTTCCCTTCCTTCACACTACGTTTCTTGAAGCTGAAAGAGCTAGCAACGCATCCAGGAGGCTCCGCGACGGACTGAACAGACGAACGGTCAACGGAGGGGGCATCTGACCTACTCTTGTTCTTTGCCACGGCTTCTGCCAGCGTCAACGTCTTGGCCGACGCCTTGACGGGGGATGACGCGCTTCTGTTGCGTATGTGCGTCTTGGTGTCCTCGATCTGCTGCTGCTGCATAGCGACGACTGAGGAAATGACGAGGACGCCACGCCTATGCCGCTCGACTGCGCGCTTCTCCTCTTTTTCGGCAAATGATGTGGGTTACCGTACACAAAAATTCAAGTGGATTTTCGTTACTAATCCTGGCATACAATATTGAACCGGTACATGTCTATATTTGAAATAATTCCAAACTCCGCTAAACCACCGAGCTGCAGCGGAGATGACTAAAGTGATGATGAAGTACGACCTTCTAGCTCACCAATACTTAAGTAAGTGACAGCTCACATGTAACGAGAAGTGGCGGATGTTGGTCGCGAACAGAGAAAGGAGGATGACGATGCACGTCAGTAGCAGCTTAAAGTGGAGACCAAGACGCCCATGCAAAATAGAAGCACGTCGTTCCCCGTTAAGGTGTCGGCCTAAACGCTGTCGTATCAGAAGCTGTGCTCCAGAAATTAGAGCAGGACGACCGCTTTGGGTCGATTCAACCGCAGAATCAGATCTCCATCATGGTCACCCACACACACTTCCCGTGGTCCGAAGCGGGCCCCTTTGTTAGTGATGAAACACGCTTCCGATACAAGAAAAGCGGACAGAAGGAGATAACCGAGTAAAAGACGCCGTCTCAGTCATTTAGTCGTTAAAATGGAGAAATTCGGACCTATTCATGTGCTGTGAGGTGCCTATGTGGTATTGTAATATACAGAAATCCGTTAGTAATGATCTCAGTTAGCACACAACAATCACCGACAAGTCGG
>JAIKVB010000549.1:0-23434 GCA_024679045.1 Phytophthora brassicae | reverse complement strand
AAGCACGACACGCATACGAAGCGCGTCCACCTCGCGGCCAAACTTTGCTGCAACGGGTCTGGCTCAGTTGGTAGAGGCTACCGAGCGCGTTGCCTTGACACACCTGTGGACTGCGCATACGGTCGAGCACGCTTATAGGAATAGTGATCCTTGTCGAGAGAGACGAAGAGAGAGACGAAGAAAGAGCATCCGACACAGTGGTGTGACGATAGCCACAAGCGCGGCGAGTCGGTGAAAATGAATGGTGACTTCGGAAGAGCGATATGGGTGCTGTTGTTTCGTGTTCGCATGCGTATGCGCTGTGTCCGATACGTGTGAGGGTGTGCGTGCGTGTGTGTGTTTGTTGCGCATGGTACGGTTGGTTTTGTATGATTGTGGAGGTCGCGTGGACATGTGCTAAAAAGGAAGCGATTGAGCCAAGTATTGTCCAGCTACCAGCATGAAGGCATATATATCGTTGAAGCCTCTAGCAGCCCAACTTCATCATCAGATGATGCGGCGCTGTACGTGACACCACATACCTTATGTATAGGCCGATAAGTAGCGTTGGAAGTCGGACCAACAAAGTGAAATGCACAGTGCATCCGCCATCAGGAAACCGGAGAGGTTACATACGCACCAGTGCCTGGAAAATAAAATATGATATTGAATTGACCTGCGTCAGACAGCCGTAATGGTTAATGCAGTATGATCGTAAACAATAGTGAATCATTGCAACAATGACAATGTATTGCTTCTCCTTACAGCTTCCTGGTCCAACTTACCTTCACATCTGCTGCTGAACATAAAAAACAGTGCCGACGTCCCAGTAGCTGCGACAGGAGAGTCCCCACGTTCACAGGTAGCAGCGACGCCCTTTGCGACGTTAGGACCGTTTCGCCTGCGAAAACAGGCGCTCACTGCGAAACGACTGCAGCCTTCTCGAACTTCCTTAACGCATTGCGCTCAGCACCTGTAAGGCGGTCTCCATTCATAGCCTGTCATAAAATAGCACAACATTAATACTAGAAATATCAGCAGAGTACTATACCTTGACTGCTGCCGCTTCAAATACCCGAGAGTGCACGATATTTGCAGACGCCTTCAGTTGAGGCTTCATAGAGGGAAACCGCTGCATTACAGAGTCGAAAAGCGTACGCACTTCTGCAAGCGACAAGTCTTCCACTTTTAGCTTCACCGTGACGCTGTTGAAAAGCTTGAGGTCCGCGAGGAGAGCCTCGATACGGCGGTGCGTGGCTGCCTTTGGGATAAGGTCAAACACAGCCTCCACTTTCTTTGCAGCATCACGAATGAGCACGTAGCGAGCGATCATTGAGTAGGTGGAGCTCCAGCGCATTCACATTTGGGCGCAGCGGCGCCAGATCCGTGTGCTCGCGCAGGGCGGCACGATTGTTGATCGTGTGGAGCGCCAGAATCAGCGTACTCACTGCGTCCACCGTTTCCGTGTGCTGTCCGAGAAACGCGTGGACAGCTAGATTTAACCGATGGGATGCACAGCCAATTAGAGGGACGTTCAGCCGTGTCGCAGCTGCGCGGTTGGTGGCGCAGTTATCGCCAATAAAAAACCCAAGGCCGACACTGATTGGCAAAAAAATCCGGGATATATTTTCCATGTACTCGCAGTGTGCTTGAGCGGTCTGGTCGCCTTCCTTCATCGGAGCCATCGCCAAGAGGGGTTGCTTCAGCTCTCAGTCGGCCCAAAACACCGCGAAGAGCGCTACGTAGTGCTCAAAGTTGTTGGTCCATCCGTCGAACATGAGGCCGTAGGGCCCAGTTTTCTCGGCAGAGATCTTGCGCTCGACCTCCTTCACTGTAGCGGCGAGGTAGGCCTGGAGCGTCTTTGGCAAATGGGCTTCAGCTTTGATATGGTCCACGTGAGTGGATCATCGACCTCCGACAGCGGCAAGTTGCGGTCGACGACCCACTCCATCCAGCGGTACACCGTTCACCCTTATTAGCCGTGTGACCTAAATAGTCGTGCCTTTGGTAATCATCCCACAGGTTTTGTAAAATATTTTCAATTCTACCTGTAACAAGTAAAACAGACCGGATCCTGGTAAATCTCGGTAAGTAGATTTGCATCGTGAATTTTGTTTTGACTAAAAACTAAAAGCTTTCGAGAAGCAGTCGATTAAAAACAAGGTAGATTGGGATCCGAGCCGTACACCGTAAATAGTCGTGGCACGACTAATTAGGGTGAACGGTGTACATGTTGGCGGCTTCTGGGCTGGCAAAGCCAGAGACCCCGCCTGTCTGCTCTGGTGGACCTCGAAGTCACACTTGTAATCAGGATTTTTATTCTTCAAGTGGCTCACAAGGTTGGCGTAGCCACTTGAAGGAAGCTGCTTACGCCGCGTTCCGCAGTAGTTACAGACGTAGATGTGGTCAGTGTCGGCAGCGAAGAAGAAGCGGCAGAGGTTGCGGTTCGTGATGGTGGTGGCCATTGTTGCACTGGAGGAGTATTGCAAAATGAACAAGGAAGATCGAGACGAGACTTCAGCTATCAGCGACCTGTAACAGAGAGCTAACCGCTCTGCAGGCTGCACAGCCACCACCAACCTAGCTCGGTCCGCTGAACCGGTTAAAGTTTGGAAATTGTATATTGTATCGAGTATCAATAATATATCGTGAAATTTTCATGCAGTATTTAATAATTTGATAACTTCAATAGCATTACTATTGGTATTAATAAATTTTTTCGAGCACTGATACGCACCCGAAGCCGCAGTAGTTACGAAACTAAAGACTACTACAAGGGTCGCAATGCCACATGGCTACCAGTGGTAGTCGTGCTTATATTCCCGATTCAGTTTTCAATGCACATAAACTGTACAAGCACCTTACCACCGAACTATCCTGCTATCAACTAGCCCGTGCAACAAGCTTCAGATGGAATCGGAAAGTCTTATACCCAAATGTTTAACCCCTCCGTTACCAACGTCGTAAGTTACGACTGTGATGAGGGCATTAGTCGTAAGTTACGAAGTAAAAATATGCTTAATATCGTAAATGGCTAAAAAAAAGATTCGATACTTTAATCAAGTCAAATGCTTCAGCCAAAAATATAAATGAGAGAAGTTTTTGAGACAAGTTCAAAAAGAGCGAGACGGGTCGTAAATAAGGGCGGGAACGTTCGTTGGGATGGGACAAAAGATGGGACGGGAAATCTGTGGATATGAGCTCATTTAGTTTTTTAGCCGAGAACGGCACGCATCAGATCAAGTGAGACCACGCAGAAATCGGCAGTCGATGATGCAGCGCGGGAGATCGACTTCGCGCACCTGTGGCGGCAGCTGCGACTCAGAGGGTGGCAGCACAAGCGGCCTACAGGCCTGTCTAACGACTGGACATATGTTTCGCCGGAAGGAGAATGTTTTGTTGGTACGTATTTGGTATACTAAATATTTGAAACGTTATCTGACGCGAATAAGATGATAGGCGAGAAAGCAGTCGTTGTTTTTGCGATAACTAATAACTTTTTAGGAGAAGAAGAGAGCAGAAAAAGCGGTGAAACGAGTAGCGGAGGCCCGGAGGAGAATGATTGCAGTAACAAAAGTGCTGGAAGCAGCATGCCTGATCCAGCGCTCAGTATCGTTCATACTGAAAGCAGAACGGAGGTAGCGAACTTGGTGGCCGATAGACCTTTCGGTGCTTCCCAAGTAGACACATCCGTAGCTCTATCGGCGACGACACTTGATGATCTTTTCGGATCAGAAAGTGACAATGAATCAC
This sequence comes from Phytophthora brassicae, assembly GCA_024679045.1. Taxonomy (NCBI): domain Eukaryota; phylum Oomycota; class Peronosporomycetes; order Peronosporales; family Peronosporaceae; genus Phytophthora; species Phytophthora brassicae. The sequence continues at coordinate 19,702 of JAIKVB010000549.1, read as the reverse complement.
AGACAAATGTTTCTGATGGGCACGTGATTGGAGCTTTTCAGCTACTTCTATCTGGTGCCGAGTCAAACATGGAATCGGATGGCGGAGAGGTCGCTTCTGCCGCGAGTGACGTCGCGAGTGATCTCGAGAGCGCAGACAACGATGTCACTACCTTACAACCTGCTGATGATGTAAATATATTGGTTAGTGGAGAAATTTCTGATGACTACGAAGCGATATAATCTAGTGGGAGCGATGATAGCGACGAGGAAGCTGATGAATCTGTATCGCATCGTGAATATCCCCAAGTCGAGTTGCTTGATGACGATGAGGTGGCGCATATGGATGAAGCGTTCATCCAGTCTTTGGGTGGGAATCTTACACTAGAAGCTATGGATAACAGCGCTCTACGGCAGTTTCAGTGGAGCCCAGTGTCATCTGAGTTTGAAACTAACGTGGTTGAGTATCATGGCATGTGCCAGGACGTAGATGCGCCACTCCCTCGTCTTCAAGACATTGCGGACTCACCTTTACTGTTGTTGTTTTATTTTATGCCTAGGTACCTATGAAAGCGAATTACTAAAGAAACAAACCGTTTCAAGAAGCAGACAACAAAGGAAAAAACGAAACGGATGCAGAAAAGACAAATAAAACGTTTGGCAGCCACACCTGAGACTGTGAAGCAGATTGAGCGGCGACTACGTGGCGAGTCGAAGTACGAAGTGCAGGAGATACTGCATGTGGTTGGCTTGCTCATAGCGGGAATGCTGAACCATTCTATAAACCGATTTTACCGTCACTGGACCATGACTGCTGATGGTGCTTTGCCGGCGGGTACATTTGGGAAGTTCATGGCCAGAAACCGCTGTACTTCGATCCTGAGGGACCTGCATTTCGTGAATAACGGAGCTCCTAGAGTTCGTGACAAGTTGTGGAAATTGCGACCAGTCGTTGATGTTTTGCAGGAAAGGTTTTTATCGGGTTGGTCGCTGCCAGGTCAGTTCTTGTTCGATGAAGGAGTGTTGCCAACGACATCGCGGAGAAACACGACACGTATGTTTATGCCGGACAAGCCGCATCGCTACGGAACCAAAATGTTCATGGTCTGCGACTCCAAGTCTGCCTACTACCATCGGTACGTTTTGTTTTTGTTTTTGTTTTAAGTCGTAAGTACGACTTACTGTGCATTTTGATTCTAACTATGTCGTATTCCGACCTGAGGTTTGAAGTGTACGTTGGAAAGAGAGAACAAGGTGACACTAATGCACAAGCATTTGACAAGAAGACTGGTGCCGCAGCTGTCGTTAGGAACATGAAAATAGTTCTCGGGAAGTCTCCTATTGGTTTTCGCTTGGTGGTTATAGATCGATTTTATTCCTCAGTGGCTCTCGCGATCCAGTTATTATCTATGTGTATGTATGTGCTGGGTACGATTATAACGAATATACTTGGATATGATAAGCGAGTTCTCTTCTTGGTCCGCCACGCCTTCTAGCAACTAGCTTGCTATCCTTCTTCGCTCGATGTTCTCGGCTCATTTACATTTTCACGTTATGTATCGATACCTGCCATGGTGTCTTGTCACTGGTGGGACAGGAAGCCCGTCCACTACCTAGCTACTGATGCTGTCATGTCTGAAGATAGTATTCGTCGTTAGTTGAAGGGAGTTGGCGTGTCAGTTTTTACGAGCCCCAAACTAGTCACAGACTATCAGCGTTGGTTGGGCGGAGTTGATGTTCACGATCAACTCCGTCTACAGTCCTATTCGATTCAGACCTCGCTTCGTTTCGCCAAGTTCTACAAGTCTCTTTTTTTGGGATTTTTGGACTTGGCACTTGTAAACGCGTACATTACGTACATGGCGACTTGCTCTTTTAAAAGATTGGTGGCGAAAGATCGGAGAGAGTGGTATGCGCTGCTACACAAGCAGCTTCTACAGCTAACGGCAGAAAACTTCGTAGAAACTATCAGCACGGCGGATTCAGCAACGTCTAAGTCCCGGAAACGACGCCGTGTGACCGGGCACAAAAACGTCCAGTTTGATGACTGGGTAACTGTTTCTGGCATCCAGAAGCGACGTCAGCGCGCCTACAAGGTGTGCGCGTTGCTACGCGGCACAAGAAAGGAGTCCTACCAAACCACGTATTACTGTGAGGCTGCTCTCATCCTGACGCTAAATGCTTCCTTTGTCCGAAAGCACGCCGCACGTATGGCGGCGTTTTTAAGACTTGTTACCAAATTTGGCATGAAGATTTTGAAAGTGCTAGTCCTGTAGCACTAGGAAAACGAGATGTGAGCGTCGCTCGGGGAAAATTGGAAAGCGTCAGCCGACTCGCCGGGAGCTGCTGCAAGATCAAGCCGACGACGAGGCAGACAATGAGGCTGATGGTGAACAGAAAACTGGTGAGTAAGTGCGTAAAATCTTTATTTTCATCCATTTCGTTGAATACACATTGCGCATTGTTTAGTTTTTGCTTGTCTGGACTTTCTTATTTGCATATGTATTTGGTGAAGGCACGTCTTTGTTGTACCTGATGTCTTTTAAAGTCGTAAGTGATTGCTTTGTTAATCACAGTGGATTTCAATGTTGTAGAAGTTACGACTTAAATATTAAAAACCTCTACTAACTTATCCTATCATTTTGGTATCTCTTCACATGGATGGTACAGCTCCATACAAACTTCTTCATTAAAAAAGTCGTAAGATACAACGTAAAATAAGCCGTTCTTGCATGGATTTTCTTATAACGGAGGGGTTAATATTGAAGGCGCAGCAACGGTAATGATTAGCATTTGTTTTTAGAAATGTCTACGCTCCTCGATTTACCCCAAACATTCAGGTACCAACGGAAGGTGAGATCAAATGTGACCGATGTTTACTCAAATGTGTACGAATGACAGTAAAACAAAGCGGAGTCGTGAGGATGCCAAAGCTGAAGTGTCTCGTGCAGGGGAACAACATGTCGAATACACGCTAATATATACCACGAAGACCACAAATTAGTGTCAACGGGAGTCGCAAAGCGGCGTGCGCCACTCTGTCACTGCATAATTCCTGAGGGCGATATGTGGACGTCGACTGTAGCGAGTGTGCGATATTTAACAATGTCAGTTCGAGCTGTGTAGTGTGTGCTGTAACATACCCCTCGAGTTCAATGATAATAGTAGTTCTGAAACACCAGACTTAAGCGGCACATCCTTAGCACCGGTGGAACATCAAAAGGCTGCAGCTGATTCGCTTTCGAGCGGGAACATGATCTATGCGTGGAGGGATGAAATTTGCTGTCAGCGTGGAGCTGTCGACGTTCCTAAACAATGTATTCGTGAGAATAAATCACCGGGCTTTGGCCACTAATGCAAGCTACTTCTGGTTGGACTCGGAATGAGTCAGTGGCGATCCTTAGCTAGATTATCGGCCAGTATTCGATCACTAAGGTCGCTCATACTTTGTGTCAATAATTGTTACCGCGGTACATATATTACTCGGGATTGCATTTTGTTACAGGCATTTGGAACTGCGCGTGACGTCATTTTCCCGGAAACTAGCGTGATTACTACTTTACTGAAGTTCGAAGAGCACAAGGTACAATCATAATCTAGGCGTGGGATCCCAAATCGCAGAAAATACGGCGAGAACATCGAGCGAAGAAGGATAGCAAGCTAGTTGCTAGAAGGCGTGGCGGACCAAGAAGAGAATGAACATCGAGCGAAGAAGGATAGCAAGCTAGTTGCTAGAAGGCGTGGCGGACCAAGAAGAGAAACAAGGCGAATGAACCTAGTGGGCTGCAGCTTCAGCAGTGAAATGAGTACCCAAGTCGTTTAAGCTTCGGATTGGGCCGAGGAAGCCGAACAGCTCCTAGCCATTATGGATGACCATCTAACTACGTCCGATTTCTCGCCTCGGGACCCTTCGAATCCAGGCTACCCCGTTACCCCGTTAAGGAGAGAAACATATAGTATGATCGACATCACTATGGTGGACCGTGCCGGTGTAATCGGTGACGTTCCAGTTTATGACGCCAACGAGGGGAGTAGACCCGCCGATGCTATCATTGGTGGCGGCAGCATCCTCTGTTGGCGAATGTACATAGCCGTTTCCCTGTTTTGATAAATTCATACCCCAAGGATGAACACCGCAAGAGTGGCTATGGCTGGGTTTTGTTTTACCATTTAAAAGCTTTGGGAGATAGGCATTTCCGACGGGGAGAATCAGTGAGTATATTTCATCAATCGTTTATTAAAAAAATGACATGAAGTTTGACCCATCACGTGATCGCCGCGGAGTGCGATGCCTTTGTTGGCAGCATGTCGTCGCATCAAAAGGCGAGGATTATGCTGTATTCCGGTCTTTAGAATGTCTCACGATGCGCAATATCGATGGGTGTCCACAAATGTCGCATGATGATGAAGGCGTTACACGCTATATGCGCAAGGATCTACGGCGCCCGATGTTTTATGGTATCTCAACTCGCAAGTCGGTGGAGCAAGCTGCGCAGGAACGTTCTGGGTTTGGGTTTGATTGTTTTCATCAGACCAGCTATTTTATGAGACCAGGAAGGCTGGGCCTATCGTGCGCATGTTATAGAGCAAGAAGCGTGTGTGAGTGTGTGTGGGTGACATATCAATTGCATAAATAGACACCATGAGCAACAAATACCAAATTCGAGACGTCGAGACATCTAGCAATCGACTAATTTCAGCGATGAAGTCGCTCATTGAGGACGGAACTGACTTTCGGTGTGACATTAAAACTTTAAAGGGTGGCTTAATTAACACTCAAATAACTATTTATTGAAGGGTCTTTCAGAGTATCGATATAAATACCCAAACAACCTATTTGCAGCGCATTGCGTGATGCGCAAATATCTTTTTGTTCTCCCTTCTATTATTGTGGACCTCTCATAGCTAACCACGGATAAGCGCATCTCCACATCTGCCGACAGAAGTACGGAGACAAAACAGCGGCAATTTCAGCGATATCGCGCTGGATATCGAGCTAAAGAGTACGTAGGTAACCTACGCGCGACCTTCTGATCTACGATTTTCCGGTAACGACGATCCAGTAGCCCCGATCTCGAACAATTTCACCAGCAGCGGAACCATCTTTTAACCGCACAACGCATTCTTGACCAAGCGTTGTGGCAGAACATACCCAACTATACAGCTTCCCCCGTAGTCAGAAAATACCGTCCACCACCAACCTGGATCACCAAACGGCCGGTACTCGTCACTGGCAACTCGATCACTCGATCATACGCAGGGATATTCTGCTTCTCCGTCTGAGGTGACCTCTCCGTCGAATCCGACGTTGAAAAGCTAACTGTACGGTAGGAAGGAAGCTCGTAGGCACCAAAGCAGCAGACCATCGAGGCTCCTAGGGTGAGCTCCTTGGTTGTCGTCGTCTTATCGATAAAATGCGATAAAGTGGAATTTTCCAGAATGGTTCTTCTCTTCTGCGGAAGTATAAAGCGCTGCGGGGGCATTGCTGCCATTGGTTGAAGTATCTATCGATTCACTTTCAAGTAGCGAGTATAGTTGTGATATGTGGCTCAGGAGCTCACAGCGCATCCAGCTCCTCCTTCAGTTGATAAGAACAAAACAAGCCCGAAAAGTTCATTTATGGCATCGAGAGACTCTCACTTTCAGACCGCGTTGTTGGCGTTCACCAACAGTATCTTTAGAACGACATACTCGTGTCGATTGTTGGCAAGACCATCCGCCACCCTTTCCGCCACGCGTACAGGTGCCAAGAGCTCCACGACTTAAGGTTCATAGCTGGCCTCACCTCCGACTGAAATACAGCTGTTGGACAATATTCTGCAAAGGAATGTGAGGCATCGCGATAACAGACAACTCGAAGAGGTTCGTGCCTGTCTCTGTTATCTCCACTAGAAGGCTCCGAACTCGTGGCTGCTACTTTTGTCGTTGTTTTCGTCTTCTTTATTCGTAATCATAGCAGTGAGCACTACTCGGAAATTCGGTGCAGGTAACCACCAAGGACACAGATTAGATCGAGGTGCTAGCTTCGTTCGGGTCGCTTCACCATCTAGTCATCGAAGTGAACGTGATGAGTGGCTGACACGATATCAAGTCGCAGCGTCCAGCTTGAAAGAAACATATTTCAGATATGCAGCATTCACTAGTCGAACACAAAATGGTAACGTTTCCTATTCCCTTTTCCCTTCCACTTCAGATGAATTCGTTTCATCTTCGTCAGCACCAGCTGATAAATATTTCTCCACAAATCTTTGTTCTTGGTTTCCCTTTCAATGCTTCAAATCGCAGATGTTTCATTTTCACTGATGATTCTCCAGTGTCATCATCGTATCCATCCACCAACAGTGCAGTGCCAACCGCCAGTATATGCGAAATGAACAACCAACTTGTTGCACCGTTTTCAACTGCAAAGTAGGGTAGAACGTCGTCGACACTTGCGCTCGTCAGAGAAACCAGACAGCTATCCGTAACCAGCAACGTCTTCGCCGTTTTGTCAAGCAAAACTTCAGCTTAGAAACGCTTATTTGCCTCACATTCAAACACGTCAATCGTTGGTATTAATTACAGAATTTTGCGACCACTTGCGCTTAAACCAATCTAGATAGCCCTCAAACGTGCATATCCCATCTTCTCGCTCTGATTTAGACATCTGAACCAGTGGGTGGCGAACCGGGTTCAACCCAAGTCTCAAATATACTATTAAAAGAATATGATGTATAATAGGATTTTCATGCACGGGTCTATGATCTCTGGTGGAGATTGTGACAATGGAGAAGGTAGCTGCTTCGCTACGCTCCAATGCCTAAGCCAGTCACCTTTTTGGTGCTTGTACGAACACGGTCAGGAAGACAGAGAAACGATAAGACACGTAGTCAATGGTGTGGTAAGGTAGAATCGATTTTCCAGTTTTCAAGATCAATCGTAGGGTTTCATTGGTCGTATTTCACCACTATTTGTGTCTTCGGAAGATGTACAACTGACAGTCCTTCCTATCGAATGCCAACTCGTTTAGACATGACGTGAATGTCTACCGCGATGGTGCTCTGTATCTGTCAGGCTTCGTTCCAGTTCCTACTGTAGTCCTCGCATCACGACCAACGACGTACTCTGCTCTTCAGAAATCTTGGCAGCTCGCCACGACGTCCGATAGGTGACCCGAATCGGTCCGCGAAGTCTGGACAAATGTTGTCGTCAGGTCGAAGTCCTTCCTGGTCTCCTCCACCTTTAAGGGGTAACGACGGCGAGACGTACTTCTACGAGGAGACGCTGGTAAAGCACCTGAGGTGGCGGGCATCGACCGAGTTCTTGCGATGTGGCGTGGATATCTGGCGTCCTAGAATATGTGCGAGTTGGAAAGCATCATCGGTGAGGAATGTGCTGATTTCGCGGCCGCTTATCAGATCTCCCACGGATCCAGTCGGCGCTACCTGTTCCTTGAACGCTTTTAGGTTCAATGGCCTATTGATGTATTGTTTACTGCACCTTCAAGATGACCTATTCCTGGATAATAGTTGGAGCTGAAAGGTACCGTGGATCGTGGCGTTGATCCCTATGGCAACAGCCATCAGCAATCAACTTCGACGAGCGAAAGCGAAGATGTCGCAAATCTAGCCAATCCAGTCGATGAGATTTGACGAGCGACGGGTTGGGAACCTAAGACGGAATTTGAACCGGGACCTGGAGGAGTCAGATCGACGTTTTGGTCACTCTGTGAACGGAGTCCTGCGTGAAATTCATGAGTACCATCGAGGCGCACATAGCAGACACCGATACCATGTAAAGTGGTAGCGAGATCTTTTCATCGACTAGGAAAGTTGGAGCAACTAAGGGATGAACGGGAACTCGAGGACAAACATAATCTTAGCAGCTCCTGGCTGTGTGTAGAAAGAGACACCGATACCATGTAAAGTGGTAGCGAGATCTTTTCATCGACTAGGAAAGTTGGAGCAACTCAGGGATGAACGGGAACTCGAGGACAAACATAATCTTAGCAGCTCCTGGCTGTGTGTAGAAATGCGTTGAAACGAAAACGTCCGGTCCTAGACCTTCGCAACTTGTATGCAGATGTAACTTGTTTGCTTTGTTAGTTTTATCTCGTGCTCTCCGATGCTAAATCAAAAGTGACTGACCTGATCGGGTCGGCCAATCTGCTCTTACACATGACACCCCTTCTGCCTTACTCTACGAGGGACGCTCTTAAGCACCCCCGTTCTACCGTCCTCCTTCGAAGATATCGCAGCTCTGATTCATACGACACCTGACCACAGCTACTCGTCCGCACATCCCCAAGCAGTTGCATGGAAGATGTAGCGTCATCGTTGACGTCCCATTTGGAACTATCATTACGCCAGCTGTGTCGTCTTCGAGTACCAGCCAACGACATATCATCCTGGCACGGCAGCTGCATACCCGGGTTCGTGGCACAACTCGTTGCTCAGCAGCCATCGTCCCGCTCTCGAGGTGAGCATTGCAGGGTTACAGAAGCACCGGTTCTGGTGTTGTCAAACGAGACGACGATGTGGTCTGCCGTGTGTGGTACCTCAAACTTATGTAACACACTAAAGCTGGGTGACACCAACTGTGAACACAAACAACTTTGTGGTCACACCAATCGTTACACAAAGTCCCCCATCCGATATCGCATCCGATAGCTATATCTTCTATGATATGTGTTTGGCAGAACTTTAAGGCATGCATAATGACTGCGTCTCGCTTCAACTGCGGGAAACGGAAGCGAACGCTCATGCTTCGGCGGCTCGATGTATTTCCTATTGCTAAGATGAACGAGACACTCGATGTTGTCAATTTAACCCCTTAGACTGAACTATTGCATAAAGTCACTTCGAATAATGCTGCCGGGGCATCCACTGTCGAGGAGGGCGTGCTATTGCTCCTTGCCTTGCTCAACTTGATCATGATGAGCATGGAAGGCAGTGCTGGGTTGGATGGAGCGAGGTCTCCACGAATGGATCTTCATCACTGGAGATCGAACTGCCCAACACGCAGTGTCTGGTTGTTCGATCCTCGAGCGCGATTACACGCTGGTGATCGACTTGTTGGTGCTCCTCTTACTGATGAAGTAGTGCCGTAAAAGGTACAATACTTATTGCTATATGAAGTGTTTCCATTGTCTTCGGTGTTGCAGTCCTTCTGACGGCAATCGCGATGTTGCTGACGCTTGTCGTTGATGCGATGACTATTACTGTCGCGATCGTAGGTGTTGAGACGCCTATTCGTACGATGGTTGTTGCGACTGCTATTGTTCCAGTGCTCCTGGCGATGCGTGTTCTGAGCACGATGTATAATTTGATGGCCTTGGTCAATAGGCTTGAAGAATAGGAAAGCACAGCAACCGTCGAGTAAGCTTTAACCACTATCGCTTGAAATACCGCCAGAGTGCGTCTTCAGACATAGCGGTGGTTTCACTTAGTCCGGTCAGCGTTTCTCCATTCGGGCCCTAGCTTTGAAGCGCCTGCTTTATTCACCGAGAGACTAGAATCCGCTCTTCTTCGTCTTCCACAGCTCTTCCTTAATCTTTCCACTGTAGTCTCCAGATATGACCACCTTCGATGCGGCATAGAGCGTCCACCAAAACTCATCCTTCGTTCTCACATCGTCGCTATGGTTGATTCCAAACTCGAAAACGTCGCGTAGACCACCTTCCAGCAGAAGTTTCGTACTCAGACAATCGTTCACTGCTTAGTGGGTGTGCAGGGCTGTGGAAATAAAAATTGAATATTGATTGTGGTCGTCACCAAAGCACAATCACTTATTGTAATATGAGCAATATTCGTGGCTTCGATTGCCATATATTGTCCTGGCTACTTTTACATATTCGTCAGATCTGTCACTTGTTCAGGAGTTCTCGATCGCAATGGAAACGGCAGCAAGCGTGACGAGATCCCAGTTCAACTTGAGAAACATTACTGTTTCGTCGACGAGCTCATACGCTTCCGTAGATAACCTACAGTGCTCTTGGCGGTTGAGAAGAAGTGCTTCACCACCACATACGTCGCTGGAAGTCAATGGTCGATATACTTGGATTGGGAGGACTTCCGCTTGTAAGCCTTCTTGCCAACCTTTAGGTCAAAGTCTTCCACGGCACGTTTCCGTTTTGACTTCGTAGTAGTTGAGGATCTAGTCATCTGTCGTGACTCATTTTTTTTCTGCGGCTTCACGAGGACACGCTGTAGCGCTCTGCGTTTCACCGCGAGACAGCGTCGATTCTTCTACAGCTTGTACATTTGATAGTCCAAGCTCGAACTCAGGACATTCAATTATATTTGCGTCTGAAGTCAAATATCTCTCCATGTTGTCGAATTCATCCAAAACGACGTCGAAAACGTCTCTCACGACTGCAACCGTCATATCCTGACGCTGAGGGTTTTCTGTGATAACGTCGAATGTCGTCATCTCGTCCAGTAGCGAGTCTATCGTTCGTTCTTCACCTGCCGAAAGGATAATATCTACAAAAGCAGTACGACGTATGTCGTCAACGTGCGTATCGACCGGAAGACCATGATCGTCTTCATAGTCGTCTCGATAGAGATGCAAATATTGCCGAAAATTCTCGTAATATCTACAAAAGCAGTACGACGTATGTCGTCAACGTGCGTATCGACCGGAAGACCATGATCGACTTCATAGTCGTCTCGATAGAGATGCAAATATTGCCGAAAATTCTCGAATCACTGCAATATGCGGTAACATCCGCTCAACCGTAGCAGAGGCTTGTAGTCGCATCCGTTCAGTCTTAGCTTAGCAATACGCTTCGCAGTTTTCATGTTCCGCATCAGAGCACTCACTTCTTGATGAGCTTCATATGTGAAGCCAAGCGCTCTCGTACATACATTGTAAGGTTAAGAGCGGTGCGCAGCACAGCCTACAATAGAAAGGTCGATTCTGTGAGAAATTGCTTGATTTGTCTCCAAATTATCCGCAATGATGGCTACCATATCAGCAAGCTGCAGATCATATCAAGTCAGACATAGATCGAGGAAGTCGATGTTCTCGGCATCGGTCATTGACGCCTCATTTACAAAATGCGAGAAAGCCAAAGATCTGAGACCCGCCTTGGTAGCGGCGAAGATAAATATTGCAAGCTCGGCAGAATCGGTAAAACCGTCGAACACAAATGCGAACTTTTCGCCGGCAAGCTCGTCAACAATTTTTGCGTCAATGACGCCCACCAGTGTCGTCTTGTATTTGAGGAGGCTCGCTCTATCCATCGGTTTGTACCGAACCGCGGCGCGGATAACGGGATCGTCGACGTGGGCTACCGGAAAATTCTTCAGCGCAACGAGCTTTGTCCAGCCGTACGTGTCTGCTGCAACCTTGTGGACGAACATGCTACTAATTGGTGGACATCTCTTCTCGGTACACTCCGCAACAACGGTCTCGAACTCAAGGTGGTGAACGTGTAGGTGGCTAAGAAGGTTCTTGTACCCCGACTGCTGCTTCACAATCTCGTTACACAGGGTGCAGGTACGCTCCGTGGTGTTGAACAGGAAAGGTTCATAATCTCGGCGTTTTTCATGTTGGCGTTGACATTGTTGTGGGAGGGGGATGGCTTGGAGGCTGCAGTCAAATTGGAAATTGAACTTATCATACCACCAACCGACTACGCCAAGCAGCAAATTGGCGCGAAAAGTTTATGAACGCCGGGGCTTCTGTTTCTTCAAGGCTCGCTTGCAAGGATATGGTTGGCGGAATGCAGTAGCACTGAAGTTGATTGGCATGTCGTCGCTAGCGTACTAGGAGCACACTGCCAAGATTGTGTTTGTATATTGCTTTTCTGCAACAATAACTTATTATGATTGACAATATCGGCACTCTTACAATAACAATCATTTTTTACACAGCTCTGGTGGGTGTGAGTTGCTTGAACTGGTACACCCACTCGAGTAAGTCTTTGGGTCCTTCATAATGAGCTTCGGCATTTCTTATGATGATCTGTACATTGACCCCTTCCCCTTTGTCGGCGTGGCGTACGGCGATGAAGTACATCAAGTAGAGCTATTTGTCATCGATGTGCTTGGGACCGTACATCTTAGCGGATTGGACGTTACGTGTTGGTCTGGTCGCTTGCTGATTTAAACTGATTCAAGTGACAATCATCGCTACTCGGAGTAAATGACAATCGAGTGTTAGCTGCTTATTTCTGCCCTGCTTCGTCACAGCTTCCTCTGACGTGGAACCTTGTGGGTGCGCTAACTTAGACGCTTGAACTTGAAGAAGTTAAAAAGCCGATAGATCCGTTAAACACATGCGTAAAAGGGTGAGAATGGATGAGATGGGTGAATCCTTTTTCTGCTGGACGTTGTCAAGTCAGCTTTGGCCATTGTTTTGTCGTCTGCAAACAACACAGGGATCTGTTATCGTTAGCTCTACAAAAGAGCCGTTTGGATTGACAACCTTCTTAGCGTGACGATAACAAGGTGACGTAGCGTACATGTAGGGGTTTATAAGCTGCTTGAAATTACAAACGGAAAAAACCTACGGCCCGGTAAATGAAGTACTACTGAGGATTGCAAACGGTCCTGCGGACTTGTGCGACGAACGGTGCTCTCGTGGACGGTAATGAGCGTCGCTCCGTTCGGTGATCTCCTGGTTCAAGTCAGAAGGTCTGGCCACGCCGGAGTGGTATGTAGTCTTAAACTGCGAAGTTCAAATCGCCCCTCCCACTATATAAATGCTTCTACTTTTTAGAAGTAGTAATCAGATACTAATATCAACTCTTGAGATGAAATAAAAATGACGCTGTAGCACTAATATTTTGCTTCATGAATCATACTTCGAAGTAGTCGATATTATAGTAGATTAGTAGTAGTTTGATTTTACCTTTTAGCGCACCAGAACTATCCGACAGAGTTACTATTACATGTGGGATATTCAATTTAACGTAAAAAATACATTCGTTTTTGCTTTGAAATCGAAATTGCATGTGAATCTCGTCAAACTACAATTTTCGTATTAGATAGTTTGCTTTCTCTCACAGTATTTTCTCGAAAGAGATTGATTCACAATAACTTGGTTGTATTTTACGTACATCCTAGCCAAGCTTCGTGTTCTGGATCGCAGGGATCTCCAACACCCCGTGCTATTTGATATCGCCGCATCTTGATCGGGAATGGATTTGTGTCACATATCTCCAACACCCCGTGCTATTTGATATCGCCGCATCTTGATCGGGAATGGATTTGTGTCACAAGCGATAGCCATAAATCTTGCATTATAACACATTGATTCCGCTCCATTTGGATCGATACATTGCCGGTACAGTGTGCCGTTGCACGGGTTCATCATAGCTGGGGTAGGAGGACCTTCCAGCGTGCCAGGTAGTAGTAAACCAGTACAAACACTCTCCGGATATTTCTCAATAATCGCCACAGTTCCAGGGGTAACTTTGGCATGCTTTGAATCTAAGCACGTAGCCGACGGAGTTCCCCACAATGGATGAACCTGACACATCTGGTGCTCGAGATTACAGTCACCCAGAAATCCATTGCAGCACCACGCGCCTTGATCGGTTAATACGAGCGATTTTAAATTACTAATTGGAAACAAATCTGGTAGCGTAGCAAGAGAAGGGAGGCACGTGACTAGTAGTCGCTCAAGCCGAGAAAGACCGTCAAAAGCGGGTAGTTCTTCCAACATCAAGAAGACGGCCAGTGTTAACGACTTCAAGTTCGTAAGGCCATGGAAAGACGGAAGACGCTTCATTGGGATAAATACCGCGAAATGAATAAAAGTAAGTGAAGACATGTCTTGAAACATATCTTCAGGTAGCACCACAAAAGGACTCGTAAATTTGCTCTCGAGATGGCTATTCCAACAGCATTGAGCGTTAGTTCGAGTCTACAAGTGTCAGATTTACTGTAGATTAGACGTACAGGTATTCGAGTTTGGTGAGCTCCTTGATCCAGTCCGGTAGTGTCTGCGTGTGAGTGTACTCCAATGTCCTATGTATGTACCAGGAAGTGTTAGCTTGGGTTTAAACAGCAAATACTGTTAGAAACGTACAGGTGTCTCATCTCAGTGCATCTCCGTAGCTCAGCAGGTAGCACCGGTAAGAAACGGTTTGTGAGCTGGAGAGTCTGCAAATCGCCCGTACTTGCAAGTTGAGCCACTTTTTCCGTCACATTTAGAGGTTGTTCCCATTCGACAAACGTCTTGGGTGCAATATCTCGATCAATCATCATTAAGCACGGACACTGCGTGAGAGATCCACTGTCGAGAATTGTCCATCGATGGGCATGAAGGACGCACTCTGGATGCGGTTCACATGCAATCGCTGATGTGCGTAAACTTTCCTCCACAAAAACCAACAGAAGAACTGCAAATATCACGAACACGACGGCAGCAGGACGATTGCGACTTGGATAGACGCGTTTCTTCTGTTTTTGTGGGTCTTGAATGAGATGGACGAGTTGTCGTAGCCGCAGAAATAAACTCGCATGAACTCCCATACGTGCGAAAAAGTCTACCGTCGACCCATCGTAGCCGCAGAAATAAACTCGCATGAACTCCCATACGTGCGAAAAAGTCTACCGTCGACCCAATGCGCAGAGACTTTAAGCTCTTGTAAATGACAGCGGTTTGAGCGGGATCGGCAACGACGTTAGCTTGTAGTTCGAACCACCCAGGAGGGAAAACCTCTTGGTTAATGGCATATTTGTCACGCGGAAAGTTGAAATTCGACAGGCAATAGAGCAACACAAGCATTGGACAGCCGACAATAACAAGAAGGTCAAACCTGTAATGAACAGTAGAGTTTCAAGTGAAAATTTGTAGTTCAAATAGCACCAAAGCATAACAATGTCAAGTTTCGTACATGAGGTCGCTTAGTGTCTCTACCAAGCCAATCCGCCGGAAAGGAATGAACATGGTAAAAGCACAAACAAGCGCATTGGAGGCGATGATGACTGTGAAAATGGCGATAATAGGAGCAGGAGATCCGTCCTCTAATATCTGAATCAAAAGCACTGTTTCGAAGGCTAAATCACCTAGGAGCAGGAGATCCGTCCTCTAATATCTGAATCAAAAGCACTGTTTCGAAGGCTAAATCACCAATCTTCATCCCAAGCTTCTACCACAGCAGAGTAATCACAAACAACATTAATTCAGCAACTCGATAGATTTAAAAGCTCAGATGTGGTGAAACTCACAGCAAGCTGGCGTGCGACGCTTTCTGACGTTGCAAAAGCAACTACAGAATGTGCTGATGAGCTCAGGCTACGCGCAATTTGGTCCGCTGTACTTGCTCGACGAACTGATCTCTGAAGCGCTTGAACATCAGGAGACGAGAGTTGTGGTATTGCCACTGGACCCACTCGCCTCGGTCGAATGACCATTTTAACGAGGATGGCGATGTATCCGAGACCGACAATAGATAACCCAACCACAGACAATAAAAAAAGTGATGACGGGGGGTCTACAAACAGCCAGAAGACACCATTATCCAGGTGTTCTGTGTTCATGACGCGATTCACGGTGGCGTTTGGCGTCACGTTGAGTAGAATTAACCACATTGTCCATAGTAGACAGAGACAGATTACTGCTGCAAAAAGAAGTTGAAGTGAAAGTGACTTGGTTTGAGCCGAAGGAATGAGATTAGCTGGAATAGCCATACTTTGATGTCTGATAGTAGGGGACCTTCCACCTCGGACGCTTTCTCGGTGTATCAATCCTTCTCCTTGGATGATTTTCGTTAATTCTGATGGTAGTTCTGGTGCTGAGACGGGCCTTATTAGCATCGGACCTGAAAGTGACTTGGTTTGAGCCGAAGGAATGAGATTAGCTGGAATAGCCATACTTTGATGTCTGGTAGTAGGGGACCTTCCACCTCGTACGCTTTCTCGGTGTATTAATCCTTCTCCTGAGATGATTTTCGTTAATTCTGATGGTAGTTCTGGTGCTGAGACGGGCTTTATTAGCATCGGACCCCTTGTATAAGGAGCTGGAACCTCATGACTTGTGTTATCGATAATTGCATTGGTAGGTGACGATTCCTGTAAGGTGTCGACATCGGTCTCTTTGTCCCAGCCAACTCTCCGTGGTAAAATACTCATCCGCATTATCGGCAGAATTGAATGATAGAGCCCCTTGAAAAAGGCCTAATTATTCGGAGACTAGGAATAGAATTGTAAAACGGATGGCTAAGTTGCTGTAAACAATAACTATTGATAATATCAATATATATTTTATTACATAATTGTTGTCAGAAAGTATCCTGCGTTTTCCTTCAATAATTGCGCTACACAATTATTGTCCGACAGTTATCAGTTACAACATCATTTAATCCGTTGGGAAACTGCAAAATAACTACATGTACATTGTACAGCATTGCATCAATTTTGACATTCTGTCTCGCTCACATAAGTCAAAAATGGGTGCTGGGGCGTCGACCACGGCTCTGGATGAGTTTAGCGCGGCGTTGAAGAATAGTACGACCAAATTAGTGGTGACCAGTCGTGACTTGCTGTTTCTCCCGCCGGAAGTGCTCGAACGCGCTACTCATTTAAAAGAATTGAGACTGGAGCGTGTCAAGCTGCAACATCTACCTACTAGTTTTGGGTGCCTCATTCTACTTGAGTAGGTGCCAAAAAGCAAAATTTGCTAATTATTTTGTCTTACATAATGTTTTGTCTTATACTTTTGTGTAGAAGGCTATCACTAGCAGGAAATCAACTTCAATCGCTGCCACTATCGTTTCATCAGCTGACAAGCTTAGAAGAGCTCGATCTCAGCTGCAACGCACTCCGTTCTTTACTTGGAAACTTTTGTGATCTTGGAGCCCTTCGTCGTCTTTTCATTTATGACAACGCTCTACAAAAACTACCTCGCGAATTCGGTGCTTTGCGCTCTATCGAGATGCTGGATATCCACAACAACGCACTCCGAAGACTTCCACGGTCTTTTTCTTGTCTTTTCCAACTCTCACGTCTTGATTTGAGTCGTAACAAGCTGCGAAAATTGCCGGAAGCTTTCGGTAATCTCAGTGCGCTCCAGAACTGCAATCTTGCTCGAAATACGATACAAGAACTACCAGAGTTTTTTGGGATGCTTGGTCGTCTCCAAGTGCTGAATCTGCAGTCTAATGCTCTATACAAACTCCCAGCTTCATTCACAGACCTGACGAATCTGACGAATTTATCCCTCACTGGGAACCGAATTGAATGTTTTCCTGAATCTCCACTTGGCTCTCTGAAATCTCTCATAACGCTAACATATGCAGAAAACAGACTTCGACAGTGGCAACCAGGCGAGAAAAATAGTGTTCTTGAAGAAGACGCACCAGACATCAACGATGGAGATACTGTTAATGACCTTGGAAGGTTATTCTGCAACCCTCTTGCATCGCTGGACCACGTTCAGTATCTCGATTTGAGTGACAATGCGCTTGTTTCTCTTCCAACACGTGGCTGGACGAGTCTTGAAGCACTTTTACACTTGAAACTGGCAGGAAATCGACTTCAGATGCTTTCAAAGGAAATTGGGTTTTTGCCGAAGCTGCAGCGCCTCGATATTGCTGGAAATAAGTTGATTAGTTTACCAAACTCGCTGTTCAGTAACAAGACGCTGGAGGCTCTGGACGCCCAGCAAAACGCACTGCAAGAATTGCCAGATAATGCTGGCGAGTGTGAAAATCTCACTCAACTTCTGTTGACGCGGAACCGGGATTTACGCGGTCTTCCTGCTAGTATTTGCCGTCTCTCACGTCTCCAAGAGTTCCGGGTTGACAAATCGTGCTTCTTGGCGATGGAGGAAGAGCTGACAGTTTTCTGTCGAGCGATTGCAATCTTTTCAGCTGAGTAATGACTTCATTTCAATTGGAGAAGAGGCGCCGAATGACTGATGTCCTTCCAGTAGAAGAACAATTTCATGTTGGACTGGAGTTGGAGGAAGAAGAAGTGCCAATTGGAGGGCGGTGAGACCGTCAGAATCTCGCATACCAGCGAGCTTTGGTGTTGCTAGTAGCAGACGAACACATTGTTCCTGACCGGCAAATACAGCGAAGTGGAGTGGAGATTGTCGTAGTTGATGCGTTAGAAGCGTTGGGTCAGCACCGCATTGAAGTAGGAGGTCGAGTACTTCAGCATGGCCTTGTTTTGCTGCAATATGAAGCGCTGTCAATGCGTCGTCAGAAACGTCAAGCTGTGCATTTATATCTACGTCTGCGAGTAGTAATTCTTCGACTACAGTAACGTGACCACCTTGAGTTGCGAGATGAAGTGCTCGCCACCCTCCAATTCGTTTGGCTTCTAATATCACTAGACGTTTATCTGTAAAGTCCTTGAAATTCTTACTCGCTGGGTTAAGTAGACAGCGTACAGCAGTAGCGTTCCCGACCATCGCAGCACAGTGTAGTGCTGTCCATCCATCCTGAAGCTCAACAAATCACACTAATTTAGTACTATAACGTTAATATTCACAACAGTTTCAGTAGCTTGGACTTACACTGGCAGCAGCAGAGAGGTCCAAGCTAGCTTGTTGCAATCCTAGGATGAGTTCTGGATAAAGCTCATGTTGTGCGGTAGTTAGTCCGTGAAGAACCAGCGGTTTGGCTTGAGAAGTTCTCATTACACTCATTGGGACAAAGTGGAAAGGACGACCACAGCATTGGCAAACGCATTTCCCCTCGTCAGTGTCTTCAACGTGCTCGTTCACCTTCCAGCACACAAAACATTCCCATTTTACCATCGCAACTTGACAGTAAACAAGTAGCAGAATGAGAATTCACACTCCCAAGATGCAAATTTAGCATCCATGACAATAACACCAGGATATTTATCTTCAGGTTTTCAGACCCAACTCCTTTCACTCTCTGACGTTCCTCGTTCTTGTTGCCCTCACAGTAATTCATCGTCTGTTGTCAGCGACTAATTCTCGAACGACGCGTGTGTCTGTTTGTATTTAGCCACAAGGTGCTGGCCACTAGTAGTTGGTCGGTATTGGGCAGGGTTCTCGGCACTTACGCAGCTTGGAAAACACTCGACCTGACACGTAAAATTGGGCTCGTAGAAGAAAGGAACGGAGTAGCGCTCCTTCCCCGACCCATTCACCACACGATGCAACGTGGACTTGAAGCGACCGTTTGTAAACCTCTCGGCCATGTCTCCGATATTCACCACAAAGGCGTCTTGACGCGGAGGCACCTCCACCCACTCGCCCTCGTGCAAGATCTGCAGTCCTCCCGCCATATCTGTAGACAGCAATGTGATGAGTCCGTAGTCTGTGTGGGCCCCAGCCCCAAATACACCCGCAGCCACGTCCGACTTCTCCGGAGCGTAATGCAGTAGTCTTAGCGCCGCCATGGGCTTGTCGAACATCCCAGGACCGTCGAATCTTCCTTTCTCCCCCGCTGCCTCGGCGAAGAGCCTAGCCACAGTAAAACCCAGTTCACACATGACTGCGTGGTACGTTTCCATCGTCTTTTGGAACGTGGGGAACGTACCAGCGTCTGGGAAGAGGTTGGGTCCATGAAGAGGCAGCTTCATCTCGTCGCTGTCTAGAGGCACATGGCGACAAATGTAGTAACCCTCCTTCGTGTCTCCTCTGGTCTGCACGGTCGGGTCCAGTGTCTCCTCGTTCATTAAAGTGTATCCTCTCATGTATTGATTAGCGAGTACCTTGTGCTTAATCTCCAATGGTTGACTGAAGAAACCCTCCATCTCTTTATACAATTGGGCCTGGAGACTCGAGTCCACGCCGTGGTTCACTAGATA
>JAIKVB010000548.1:350-23438 GCA_024679045.1 Phytophthora brassicae | reverse complement strand
TACACCATTGACGGATGTGTAGCTGGTTGTGAGTTCTGTGACTCAATGGTAGAGCAAATGGAAGTAACTCCGTCGAACTCAGCTTTACTTGGTACCAATAGTGGTCTTAAAGGTGATATTTCCTGAGGAATTAATCGCATTAATGGCTGTGCGATGCTTGTTTTTACGCCAATTGTTGGCCAAACGAAGACAACTCCAGCCACATCTCCAGAAATTAACAGTCCAGAGACTGTAGAAGTGAAATGCAACGCTCGAATTTCACGAGAGTGGACATTAGCGCCACGAAACAAGAGAGTAATCCGTCGTAGATCGTACACTTGCACTCCACCAGTATCGTCCGCAGTTGCAATAAATCTGGTATGGCCTAAATAATGACTTGATACTGAGGGAGGTGAGCATGCACAACAAGTGATACTGGACTTATGCGCCTTTTCTACGAGATGAATCACTTCAAACTGCGTTTTGCCTGGTGGAACATCCAAGACGCAGATCATCCGATCATCACCCGTTGATACTAAACACTTTTTTTACAACCAATATTAATGAAAAAGTTTAATTCAAAGACAAATAATTACGGTAGCTATTGTAAAACTTACATTAGCATGAGAACAGAAGACCAGCGAAGTGATATTTCCTTCATGTACCACCGATTTCTGTTAAATTTTCAAGATAATGAGTAAAAAACTTGATATTTGCAGTGAAAAGTGAACTTACGTAAAGTAAAGCGCCAGTTACGGGGTTATACAACCGAATTGCTCCATCCTAAACAAATATAACGATATTTATCATAAATTTTCTGTTGAGGAAGTATAAAACTTAATATTTAACACGTACATTCGTCGCAATGAACAGTTTTCTCTCACGAGGGCTGTCGAAAGCAATAGCGCAGACTTCAGCGTCTTGAACACAAACCGGTTCTTCAATTTTAGCGCCAGAATTGGCATTCCACACAGTAATTCGATTCTCTACTACTCCAACGAAAGTATTAGCCACCGAATTGAAAATTACACAACGAGTAGGAGAAATCCCAGGCAAATCGTCACTATTTGCATCGGTTTGTAACCCTACGGACTGCACAAAAGCACTGAAGCGATATAAACGCAAATTCCCAGTGATAATATCACACGCAGGACGTTCTGGAGTTGAATTCCCAGCTGATTCATGATGTTTCTCTATAGATCCTCCAGTTCCAATTGATGAAGTCATAAAAGTCCGAAAACGACATAAATTCGGTGTGTGAAGCTCAAAAGTCTGCAACATAATCGACAAATGGTTCCCACTTAACCCTTTGGCACACCTTGTGATATCCCAGAGCTTGAAATGGCCACTTTGATCTCCTGTGACTGCAAGACACGGTCCAATTGCAGACGTGGAAACGAACTTAGCGCCCATAAGACAATGATGATGACCTCCCAGCTTCGTTTTCAAGGATCGTCCTGAAATTCCCCAGCAATACGCTTGATACTCGAAACCAGAACTTAGTAAGAGAGTATGAGCTGAGTCCAGTGTTAAAACCGCTTGCTGATGCCCTCGAAGTACAAAACTGACTGTCAATACAGCGGAAGGTCCTCCTAACGCTGTATTTACACCTGCTACAGTCTCCCAGATCGTTATGGTGTGGTCAAATGAAGCTGTTGCAACGTACGGAGTATCTGGTAGATCTAAACAAGCTGCTAAACGCTCAGCGTGATGTCGTGGGAGAAACATTGGCGGAGGTGGAGGAGCTCCACCGGCATGCATTGGGACTTCCAGGTCCCACAGTTGCACTTGTTCAGTCGAACCTCCAGCTACGAATAATCTCTTGAGTGGAGGTGGACACCAGTGTATGAAAAGCGCAGGAAATCGTCCAGCTAGTTTCCCATTAAAGACGTAAGAGCCCACAGTAGCGTCAATAATCGACCATAGAGAAATACAGAAGTCACTACTTGCCACAGCCAAAGCATTTCGAGACGGAATGTGCTCTGCGTCCAGAATCTCGAGCGTATCCAGGACATCTTGCTGTTTTTCACCAACTTTCTTCTCTGCTGCTAGTTTTTCACTACAATTAAGTTCATGCAAGAAATTCATCTCAAGATCGAATATCTACCATTACATTAAAAGTTAGCTTGCTGCTAGTTTTTCACTACAATTAAGTTCATGCAAGAAATTCATCTCGAGATCGAATATCTACAATTACATGAAAAATTAGCAACTTTTAGGAACAAATTAACAACTTGAGAGTAAATTTTAACGTACGAGAATTCGGGGAGATTTGTGTTCGATCACTACCAGACGTTTTAATTGTGAAAAGGTCTTTAATTTACTCACTTGGTAGGGAAAAGTGCTACAATAGACACAAATAAGACGTCTTTTAGATCAATAATAAAGTCTAGAAAGACAATTAATACCAACCGTGTTGAGGTGCTGCTACTCAGTGGTTCTTGTCGATACACCACCAAATTTCGTGCTGGAGCAGCTTGCGAATCTCCGTGACTTTGACTCTGATCATGATCGTTTTCATCGTGAGGTATTCGCGTCAGTGCAAGTCCCAAAGCAACGCAAAACGAACTGAATTCTTCCCAATCCACGATTGAATCTCCGTTAAAATCAATTTGTTCAAACATTTCAAAGAGTAAACCAACGAGACAAGCAGCTCGTTCGTGGTGTTGCATTAATCCTGGTCGAGTACGCATTAACTCCCACAGTAATAACCTAGCAAAATCAACTTTATGCAGACCAACACTGGGAAAATAGCGTTCAATACCGAGAAAGTCATTGCAGCTGAGAGCAGCGCAAATGGCTGCAACACTTGACAGAGGATTGCGATTGAGGATCTTGATATCGGGTAGAATATCTAAGAGAAAAACCTGCATTGCTTCAATAAGAGAAGCAGTTACAGCACTTCGAATGATCACATTATTGCGGTCTTCCACTGCTGCATGGAAAGCCCAATCGTGATATTTGCCATGTCGTCGGAAAAATTTGCACAGAAGTATCACATTTGGGTGTTTGCTGACATTTCGACGTAAAAGTTTGGGGTCGTGAGTGAGTTTTAGTAAACACGTTCGTTCTCCTGCGTCAAAAACGAATCTTTTGCCTCCTGCAGCCAGAGCTTGAGCATCAGCTTCTGCTTGAGAGTTATCTACTGCGTGAAGATCGCAAGTGAGAGAGAAGGCGTTGAGCTCTGGAGATCGCGCAATTTCGTCCTCTTCATACGTCACCAAACAGCCCACAACTTCCACAAATGGATGCAATTTGGCCACTGAAAAGCGCACAACTTCTCGTTCCACAGCTTCTTTCGACTTGGCTCGAGTCGAGCGGAAGTTGTCATCGCCAAAGTACGAAATATTCTGATTATTGAAACTTTGATGGCTCTGTGAAGAAGTATTTGCAGACTTAGCACCACGTACAACCTGTAAAATATCACCCTAGAATATAAAGTTACAATATTGTCTATTGCGTTCAATAATATAAACTTTAATAATAATTGTACCTGTGCGTTGAATAGTAAGAAATCCAACTCGACAATCCACGGCACATTGTCATCTTCTCGTCGAAGTCGCTAGAAAAATAAATAAAATACACAAAAATCAGTTTAAAGACGAAGCAAAAGTACTCTAAAATTACTTAAAAGGGTCTTACAAACACGACATGAGGTTTTGATCCTGGTAGCGACGTCACGTCTTCATCTCTTAATGCATCGCACTCTTCTGTAACATTTGCTGCATTGGTATCAGTGTCCATTGCTCTTTATTTTTTAGCTGAAAAGACAGTCGTTTTTTAGCGTCTCTTCAAGATTCAAAACACAAAAGTGACTATGGCGCTAGAAGACGACTCGGACGAGCTGCTTTCTCGTCTTTTTCAGCGGTTCAGTGGAAGTATCAGTCGCTCGAATGCTTGTTCTCAATCCACTAAAAGCCGACGATCTGAAGGCGAGTTCCAAACTCTTGCAATGACCAATTTTCATGATTTCACACGAGAATTAACAGCTACAGAACGAGCTCTTCACCCTCATACAAACGAATTTTCTCCATCGATGGAGTTTGCAAGATCTCCACGAAAGAATTTAGTACTGAAGTATCCAACATGGGACGAGCTGGAGGAAATTATCCGTGAACTTTATGATCTGTACGAACGAAAAGATAAAGTAAAACTCACTCTGTGCGAACAGGAATATGCTAATTTACTGGCTCAAGCTACAGTGAAGACGTTAACTCACGCGTGTGTAAATTCTGACCGTGGAGATCTCGAAGCTGCTGGAGTTAGAGTGAAATTGTTAGAGATTGCAGTTCGCCCCACTGCTCAGTGGAGAAAACTAGCATTTACTTTGTTCCTTAACACCAGTATAGCGTCACTTACAGCGATCCTATCAAGTCAAGAAGACTCAACTCTTCAAGCGCAACAGTTAGAAGTAAATCTTTTCAAACTTCTTCGAGAAATGCTAAGTAAGGCAGTGGTAATGTCAACTTCTGAGAATTTCAACTTTCACGACAAATATTACAATCAAGATTGGGTGGAACAAGCAATTGGGTGTTTGGATTTTTTCGTTAAGAAAGCAAATGGGTTTTTCTCTTGCGATCGACTGAGGTCTTTGGATGAACACACTCTTTTGTTTTTTGTTGTTGAAGCGAGTAATTGTAGTTCGTCTGGATCGGAAGTAGAACAGAAAGCGATGGAACTTGTCGTTGCTACAATGTACGCATTCAAAGTGATTCCTGCTAAAAAACCTCTTGGGTTAAACTGGCAACCAACAAAAGACCATACAGTATGGAACTGTGGACTGCCCATTGGAGCAGTGGAGCAGTATATCAGTCTCGATTTACTATTGTATCACTTTTATAATTCCTCAGTCTCTCGCTTACAACGTTTGGCTTGTATGGTACTCGTAGATTTAGTTTGCGTGGACTGCCCATTGGAGCAGTGGAGCAGTATATCAGTCTCGATTTACTATTGTATCACTTTTACAATTCCTCAGTCTCTCGCTTACAACGTCTGGCTTGTATGGTACTCGTAGATTTAGTTTGTGACCAATTTCGACGCTCAGGAAGTCGGGAAGTGATTAACACAGCAGGTCTGGAGCAAATATGGCGCTCTTTTGTGGAGTGGGAAGATCCCTCAATGGGTTTAAAGCAGATAATGTTGTCGCCGTATATTTCCAGCTCTCGGGTAGTGAAACAATTGGCTCTGAGTTGCTCTTTGGTGTCGGAGAAACAACTTACTGCTTTCGTGAACCAGTTTCGGTTATTGACACAGATTGACGTGTACTTTGGTGTAAATCCCAGTCTCGATAAAATGGTGAAAGCAGCTATGAATCCTGGCAATTCAAACATTTCAGAAGAATTTCTTGGGCAAATTGTAAAACAAATGCACTCGAATCGAGCAGTGGAGCGATTCCGTGGTGAAAGATGGCTAGCTGAGCTTTTAACTTACGGCCACGATGACGATATCTTCTCGTCTTATAATAGTAAGGCTACCACGGAAGTAGGATCGGTTTGTAAACATCCGGAAGAGGTTTTAATTCGACCGAAAGCTGCGTCTGCAGTCAGTAACCCAGCTGGAGAAGAACTGGAAGAAACTTTCTGCTTTAATGAAGGCGGAGAAATCAGTTTAGCTGCACAAGCCAAGTTTTGGGAGTTAATCTCTCCATTTAACCCACCAAAGCTTCGTGGGTCATTTGCTAGAGTGTTGACGCTTTTTGTACGACGAAAACTTCAACTTACTGTGAGTTTGAGATCGTTTTTCGACTGTTTTTTTAAAAAGAAAAGTGATTAATTTTGATGTTTTATTATGTATAGCCAGGTAAAGCGGATGCAACGACAATTGCAGAGGTTAACACGTGTTTAAGTGTGCTATTTGATCACCAAGAGAGCGATCCGGGAGTTTTAACAACGGTAATGCTGCTCATTTTGGACATTTGCCAGTGTGAATTATCATACATTGATAAAAGAAAGCAGCAAAGCGATTCTACTGCGTCTTCTTCACTCAATCTGGAAGAATCCACGTACGATCGTGTAGCGTGGTCGGATTCGCTGGCTTCGCGGGTGTTGAATGGGGATGTGGCACTGGACAAGGCACTTCTACGACAGTTCGATACTGAGTTCTTCCTGCATGTACTCACAGTGTTGTATACAAGTTCTGACTCTCATTCATCATGTGAATGTCGTCGAGTTTGCTG
The DNA here is from genome assembly GCA_024679045.1 of Phytophthora brassicae. Taxonomy (NCBI): domain Eukaryota; phylum Oomycota; class Peronosporomycetes; order Peronosporales; family Peronosporaceae; genus Phytophthora; species Phytophthora brassicae. The sequence continues at coordinate 17,284 of JAIKVB010000548.1, read as the reverse complement.
TGGAGTGGACGAGAGTTTGGTCGGAGATGTTGCTGCGTGTACAGCGCTAATTCTCACGCACTCATTGTCAGACAGCTCTGAGCTGGAGAAACTGGGAGGACTGGCAGCGTTGACGCCGTTCCTTCAAGCATGCGATACTCGAGTTGCAGTGTAAGATTCAGGAACTGTTTATCGATGACAAGAGAGTTTGTACTGATGTTTTTGTGACTAGATTCATAGCCAAACTCATCAGCGAGACGATAAAACAGGCCGACGAAGCGCAATACGCCGCTTTTCTCCGCGAACTCTACGTCGCATGCGTTGAGACTGACGACGAAAGTGCACTGTACAATTCATATCTGCATGCACAGACGCTACTGCACAATTTCGACATGTCCACTTCAGTGTAGGCAAGAATGTAAATGTAGCCATTTTTATAAGATCCCCTCTTCAATATGAAATCAGTTACGACAGGAATATAACAGTCGATAGCCTCGTATATCATATTTATTGATTTGTGAATTGATAGTGATATGACCTTTGATAATAAATAATCCTGAGAGATAGCATAGAGCAAATCGTCTGGTCAGGAAGCGTTCGCGTATTTTTTAACGATGTACTTGAAGTAGAACGTTGATTCAGTTGCGATTTCGCTAGAACACAGCATTTAAGTAGGTGAACTGTACTATTGACGGCCGATATGCACTCGAAACCTCTTGTGCCTTCTTCGGAGGGCATTTCAGGTTGGGTGGAGAGTGTTCCCAAGGACCGTTTTCCTTATGACTTGGTGTTCTTGGCTGTTGCTGAAAAGCGGCGCCGAGAGGTTAACTTTGTTGTAAGTTGAACACCTTGGGGTATCGGCAAATAGAAAAGTCCTGGAGTAACTGTGTGGAGTTCTTGCTGCAATTTGCTCGGACCATGAGACGCTCCGGACATCCTTATTAACTGTAGTAAAATCCGTAAGCTTAGCCCAATTAAAATTAAACAATTAGGAAGTCAAACCATGAAAAGCTGAAAATCAAAGACAATTATTGGCTTTACCCGAGCTGGTGGAACGGATCTGAGTTGTTTGCCGCTCCATTCGTAGTCTGTTGAGAGCCAGAAGGCCGCGTCATGGACGCAGTACCCTGAGCGAACTGCTGCTGCATGTTCATCATTTGAGGCTGCGCCATCATTCCCATCTGGGACTGCATCATCATCATTTGCTGCTGCATCTGCGGCTGGCTCATTCCTTGCATCTGCATGTTTGGGTACATTTGCTGCTGTGTGGAGCCATCCGTGAGTTGGAGTTGATTCATGTTCATGCTCAGCTGCATCATACCGCCTGGCATGTTCTGCATGGGCTGTCCCTGCATCGGCATTGTCATCACAGGCGTCGGTTGGTCCATGCCACGAGCCTTTTGCAGGTCGTTCAGTGACCGCTTGTCCGCCGGGTTCGCCGAGAAACTCTTCTTCTTCTCGCTCGCTAGAGAGCTAAAGTCTACGATGTTGTTCTCTGGCAGAAGATTCGTGTGAAAAGCTTCGGCTTGTTTTGAAGTCTCATCTAAAGCTTCAGCTGGTGCATTGACGTGGAAAATTGACGGCTGTGGAGGAACAGCTTGGACAGGAGCTGCAGCAAAGCTCAGACCGGCCAGATCTTGCAGTGGGTTCTGGTTCAACGGTGCGTCAAAGACTGACGGCTGCATCTCCTGCGTAGGTAGCCCAGCAATTGGCTGCGTCATCGGTTGAACATCCAAGTCCACTCCAAGCAAATCCACACTCGCACTGCTACTTGTCTTCTTGCTAACTCGCTTCTTGGTCTTACGAGTGCTCTCCTTCTCTGAAATAGACTCTTCATCCGTAGACGCAATCGATTGTCGACGAGCACGTGACTTCTTAGTCGCTTTTTCCTTCTTACTCTTCTTCGTTTTGCTCTTCTTCGACTCTTTTTCTTTCTCCACTGGAGGAGGAGGAAGTTTAGCTGGATCAAAGGAGAACGCGTAGTCTGCTGAAGCCTTTCTCTTACCACCATCGTCACTACTCTCACTCTCATCGGAGTAAAATCCGCTGTGTTTCTTCTTCTTGTTCTTCTTGCCCTTCACCTTGTTCTTATGACGTCGTTCAGTCTCTGACTCACTTTCCGACTCTGAAATCGATAGTTCCTGTTCACTTTCACTCTCACTTTTACTCTGTTTCTTTTTGCTTTTCCTGCTCTTCTTGCTCTTCTTCACATGGCGATTTTTGTGCTGTTCATGACTCGTTGGGTTTAAATTCTTAGGCTCATAAGCTGGTTTAGGTGCTCCATTACCATAATCCGAATAAGCTTTTGGTCTCTCGGTCGCAAAATCATTCTGGTACCCTCCTCCGCTAGCATTGTACCCCCCAGCGTACCCTCCCGTACCCCCACCCGAGGAGCTCCTGATATCTGCCATCCAATTGGCACGACCATCATTCCGGGGCATCTGCGGCGCGTAATGGTCCGTAATAGAGTCGCTGGTAGGTCCGCGGGCCAATTTACCTCCGTATTCGATCACTTTTCCGCCAATCCATTGGCCGCTTTCCAGGATTTTGCTCTTCCAGTCGCCTGCACCTTCCGCTACTGCTGATCCACCACCGTATGAAGTGCCACCTGATGCGTATGGAGAGCCAAAACGGTTGCGGTCGTGGAAGTTGCCGCTGCCAGAGAAGCTCGAGCCTTCTACGGACTTTTGCATCCACATTATCAACTTTTGGGTTGGGTGATCAGTTGGGAAATGATCTCAAAAGACTTCCCTCTCCCTTTTGAAAAGCATCTGATTCTGTGAAATGTGTTTTGTCCAATGAGAACATTTAGAGATGATTTTGCACCAGTGAGATAAAAGACGTTTTGGTCATTCTCTTTTTTTTGGCGCGGAAAAGGCAACCAAAGATCAGTTGGGAAATGATCTCAAAAGACTTCCCTCTCCCTTTTGAAAAGCATCTGATTCTGTGAGATGTGTTTTGTCCAATGAGAACATTTAGAGATGATTTTGCACCAGTGAGATGAAAGACGTTTTGGTCATTCTCTTTTTTTTGGCGCGGAAAAGGCAACCAAATTTTTTGATAATGGACGATGGTGAGCGCTGGATGGAAGGAGAGGACGCAGCGGAGGAAGAGCTGCGATTGCTGGAGGCTATGAGTGCTGTCTCCACGTCTATGCAGCAGGTGCGAATATATCCAAAGCGTCAGAGCTTTATTAGTGTTTGTATTAACATATTTTGTGTTTTTGTGTCACTTCTCGACAGTTCAATCACGTGATGACCAAACTTAATCGACAAACGGTAGAGCTTTCAAAGGAGTTGGGCACAGCAGAACGGCAATTGGTGCGTGTCATTAGTGATTATAGCTGTGAAATGGATGGTTTCCTGATATTTGTGTGTCAAATGGAGTAGAACGCGCTGTATCTGCCATTCCAAGCAGCAATTTACGAGATGCAAAGCAGGAGGACGACGTTGTCTGCTCCGCCTGCTACAGTGTCAACACCAGAAGCTCAAAGAACAGAATTGTGATCAATTGAAAGTTTTGTGACTTGTATCTTTCAAATAGAGCAATGAACACAATTAATGATTAATTGTTGTAGTTTTTAGGTAGATGTATCATTTTTCTTTACAACTTTATTGTTGCTCCAGTTCTGTGTCAACACCAGAAGCTCAAAGAACAGAATTGTGATCAATTGAAAGTTTTGTGACTTGTATCTGATAAGCAATGAACAATTAATGATTAATTGTTGTAGTTTTTAGGTAGATGTATCATTTTTCTTCTTTTCTTTACAACTTTATTGTTGCTCCAGTTCATACATCTCGCACACTTCCAAACTTAATTGGGGCCAATCATGTCCTCGGGACGCACGAAGCGGTCAAACTCCTCACCAGTCAGGTATCCGAGCTTAATGACGGTCTCACGCAGAGTGGCGCCGTCTTGGTGAGCAGTCTTCGCCACCTTTGAGGCCTTGTCATAGCCAATGTGTGGGTTCAGAGCCGTCACAAGCATGAGCGAGTTCTTCATGAGCTGATCGATCTTCTCGCGATTGGCTTCAATGCCCACCACACAATTGTCCGTGAAGGCGCTGCAGCTGTCGCCAATCAAACGGATCGAAGACAGCAAGTTACTGATCATCACGGGCTTGAACACGTTCAGCTCGAAGTGGCCGTTGGAGCCGCCCACAGTCACAGCCACGTGGTTGCCCATAACCTGCGCACAGACCATCGTAATGGCTTCACACTGCGTAGGGTTCACCTTACCAGGCATAATAGACGAGCCAGGCTCATTAGCAGGCAGTGTGAGCTCTCCCAGACCACTACGGGGACCCGATCCGAGGAAACGGATGTCGTTCGCGATCTTCATTAGCGAGCAAGCAATAGTGTTCATAGCACCGCTGGCTTCAACAACAGCGTCGTGAGCAGCGAGAGCTTCGAACTTGTTAGGCGCCGTGATGAAAGGCAATTTGGTCTCGTCGGCGATGATCTTGGCGATCTCCGCGTCGTAACCCTTGGACGTGTTAAGTCCCGTACCGACTGCCGTACCACCCAATGCGAGCTTGCACAGGTTAGGCAGGACGTTCTCTACGCGATGAATGGAGAGCGCAATCTGCTCACGATAGCCTGAAAACTCCTGTCCGAGAGTCAGTGGCGTGGCGTCCTGCGTATGGGTGCGTCCGATCTTGATAATGTCGTCGAACTCCTTCACCTTCACGTCCAGCGCGTTCAGCAGCTTGTGAAGACCAGGAAGCAGCACACGGTGAATCTCCTGGACAGCAGCAATGTGCATAGCTGTAGGAAATGAATCGTTGGACGACTGACCCATGTTCACGTGGTCGTTCGGGTGCACAGGCGTCTTACTGCCCAGTACACCACCAGCCAATTCAATGGCACGGTTCGAGATCACTTCATTCGTGTTCATGTTCGACTGGGTACCTGAGCCAGTCTGGAAGACCACAAGGGGGAAATGGTCGTCCAGTTTACCGGCAATCACATCGTCGGCAGCTTCGATGATCTTCTGGGCCACAGCGGCGTCCAGCTTGCCCTTCTCCAGATTGTACTTGGCTGCACACTTCTTCACGACACCAAAAGCCTTAATTACAGGCATGGGCATACGCTCACGAGCGCCACCGATGGGGAAGTTCTCGAGACTGCGTTGCGTCTGAGCACCCCAGTACTTGGAGTCGTCCACCTGAACTTCACCGATCGAGTCCGACTCGACGCGGAAGGTGCTGGCGGCACGCACTGACTTGACAGTCATACGGACAGAAGCCGCGGCTTTTCCGACGGCTGAAAGCATATTCTTCTCGGGTTCGGACGTAATTGAAGACTGGGGGGGAAGCGTAGGGACAGGAGCAATCCTGGCCGCAGACTTCGAAAATGTGGCTCGGCTTTGAAGACGAATTGTGGTATTTTTGGGTCTTTGGGAAAAGATCGCAAATTAAGAAAAAGGACTAATATAAGTTTGAAAGGACCTTAAAGACCCAAATCAGCTTTTATACGTTTAAGTCTTTGAATTATTCGCCGAGTTGGCATTTAAGGTTGTTTGAGTGTATTCTCTCGCCTGCTTTCGAAAATGTGGCTCGGCTTTGAAGACGAATTGTGGTATTTTTGGGTCTTTGGGAAAAGATCGTAAATTAAGAAAGGACTTTAAAAGACCCAAATCCGTTTTTTAGCTTATCTTTGAATTATTCGCCGAGTTGGCATTTTAATTAAGGTTGTTTCGGTGTATTCTCTCGCCTGCCGAAGGACGAGACCACGTCGACGACACCACATCACATGCTTGTCCTGTTGCTTTTTGCGTCTCTGTCTTTCATCTCTAAATTCATGTCCATGGGCTACCTGTAGTCGAACATTAAGACTTGAAATCCGTTCGCTCGTGCTGGTACGGCGATGTATTGTCTCTAGTTCCACGCGTACAAGCGTTCGACTCTGCTCCATCTCAGCAATGAATCGTATCAATGTGTGTTGCTCGCAACGAGCGAAACGACCCAAAAGTAACAAACGGAGCTGAGGGTGAGCAGAGATCTCTGGAACTAATGCCAATAGACCGTCAAGAGTCAAATTGTTACCAGACTGAGATGATTAATGGCAATATCAGTACCGTATTAATAATTGCTTTAAAGATAAATGTACGTACCAGATCCAGTCGATACAACCGCAGAGAGCGCTGTAACATTCGTGAGAGTACATGAACGCTACGATTACTGAAGCTATTGCGTTGTAGGTCAAGAGCTTCGATTCGTCCACTCCAAGCGATTCCAGAGACCAAAACACCGACCATAAGATCGTCAAGTCCACAGTTTGCTAGTGATAGTGACGTGACCAGAGCATAAGTAGCCAAAGTATAGTGTAAAGCACTTGCAGTACACAATGAGATCCTTCCTAGACCACAATCGGGGGTTAATTGGGTTGGATTGGCTACGATAACAGTTTTTAAAACTGATCTTGGCACACGTAGCAGCTTACTAAGTGCGCGAAATCCTCCGTCGCCAATGTTATTATCCACAAGAGATAAAGTACACACACTGCGATTAGTGCGAAGAGCACGCAAAATACGTCGCGTACCTTCTTCAGGCAGTGCGTTGTCTTGAAGCTTCAATTCTGTAACTGAATGGCTACATCGCAACGCAGCAGCGAGAGAATCTGCCTCAGAAATCGTCAAAATAATGTGTTTTAGGTGACAAAATTCAAGTTTCCGAGACGACAGCGCGATCTGTGAGATAGTTTGATGAAGAGTTTCACGCTCTAATGCAGCTTTGTTCCTCCGCAGATAAAACCCCAGTCTCGTACGATAGAGAATCACTGTCGGGTCGTCATCATCTTGATTGTTGGCCACTTGAATTGCTGTAATCGCTGCTGGACACGAGTCTTTCATGGCGTCAGTTAACACTTTCAAGCCCTCAGCTGAGAGATCGTTTCCTCTCAAATCGATATGGAAATCCCGTGTCTTGATAGCTTGAAGTATTGCACCGAGAGCTTCAGCTCCGTCATCGTCGATCTGGTTGTTTGCCATACTGAGGTGACGTAGAGTCGTGTTCATACCAACTCGGAAGAACGAAACCCACTCTGTCAACGTTTCGCTTGTCAATCCACAGTCAGTCAATAGTAAAGTATCCAATACACTGTTCTTCATTAAAGACGTTGACAGACAAGCAGCGCCATGTTTCCCCAGTCGGTTCCCGGACAAATCCACAAGTGTGAGAGTCGAGTTGGTCTCTAGAAAATCTGCAAGTTGCACCGCTAGACTGGGAGTCACTCCTGTACGACGCAAATCTAACGTTTTCGTACTTAAATCTTCATTCACACGCTGTAAGATATCGGCCAACGAGGTCGAGTCTAACTTGGCATTCTCCATCATCATAATATCGAAGTGTCCTTTCGTAGATTTAATACGCTGTGCTCCATTATAAGTTGATATTTACATACTGAAACAAAGTGCTAATTTAAAGTGGGACACAAGACTATTATTTTTTGAGACCGTCTCAAAAGATACCGATGCACGCAATTATCACTGCGTTTCTCCTCTTAAGCTCCTTTATCTGCTCTGTTGCATTAAGTATTGATGACTTGTGGCAAACGGCAGACCAATTATGGCAAACGGATGATTTGGACTCGACTTTGACCATTTTACAGCAAATTGAGACGCTGCAGCCCGGTGATCGCCATGCTCGTCTGGGAATTGCGGCGGTTTATCTGCAGCGAAAGGATTTTAATCCCGCACTAGAGATTCTGCTCCAAGTGTTGTCCGAAGACCCTTACGACCTCAATTTATTGCAAAAGATCGGTGCTGTGTACACGGACAAGAGAGAATTTACCAAAGCGCTGGAATATCTTCGTGCTGCAGAGCGATTGATCGACAAGACGAATATTACACAGGTGGACGCTTTAAGGCACCGGTTTGCACTAGCTTATTATCACGGAGGAGATTTGAATATGGCGGAGAAACTTTTCAATCATATAAGTGAGAGCGGACGTGCAGCGGAATTTTATTTTGATTTTGGAGTGACTTTGGAGAAACTCGGCAAAGTAAGTTTCATGACTTTTTCATAAGAAATAAGGAAATTCACTATTTTTTAATGATTAAATCTAGATTTTAGACGCGGGAAAGGCATACTTTAAAGCTCTTGAGATTGATCCAGAACAATCTTATGCGAGGATTAATATCGCAGCACTCCACCATCAATTCGGGGATGTAAACCAGTCCATTCCTGAATATCTGGTACGTATTTTTGTCTATGAAAGAGCACAGCAAATGGAGTTTAATACGTTGTTTTTTAGTATGTTATTAACTCACAATCAGCTCCAGTGAATATCAAGGTCATGGCTATGGGCAATCTTGGTGCAGCCTATGAAATGTCACGAGATATTGTGAATGCTTTGAATTGGTACGATCGAGCTCTTGAGGAACTTTCTGTTTCTCCAAAAATGATTTTTTCAGACGCTTTTACGGTACAAACGTCACGAATGCATCTCATGGTACACAAAGTTCGAGCCAAACTGAGTGCTTGTGTGTGGGCCTATGCTGAGGAGGAGTTTGATTCTCTCTGGAAAATGATCACTAATTTGCAGCTTAGCACGGGTGCTGTGTACCTATTTACACTATTCTCTCTGGAAAATGATCACTAATTTGCAGCTTAGCACGGGTGCTGTGTACCTATTTACACCCTTTGACTCATTGTTGCATCCTATATCGCCACAAGAAAGGAAGATATTAGCTGTAAAATTCACCACAAAATTTAACGTTGCCGCTGACGACAATTTGAGCAAAAGTTTCGGACTAATAACAAATTCTCGGCTAGGAGAGCAATCAGAGCGCAAGACGAAGCTAAACATTGGATATTTATCGTACGACTACGGTGATCACCCTACGACGCACCTGATGGAAGGTATTTTCGTAAAAACAGATCAAAACTCTATGAAAATCATCGCTTTTGGATACGGACGAGATGATAGCAGTGCGTATCTACAGCGAGTCATTGAAAGTGTGGCTAAATTTGTGGATTTGAGGGCTGCATCCTTTGAAGAAAGTATTGAGCAGATTCGTAACGAAAACATTCATATTGTGATGGATGCTCAAGGTCACACCCACAGAGCACGGATGCAAATTGTAGCTGCTCGGCCTGCATCGATTGTGGTGAATTATCTCGTGTATCCGGGAACTTCTGGTGCAACTTTCGTTGACTACGTGATTGTTGACAAATTTGTGGTGCCACCTGCCGAGTTGGCCACAGCATTTTCTGAAAAATTAGTAGTTTTACCAAACTCGTATCAGGTAAACTACTACGAACCGGTTCTCGCCTCGTCTGGTAGAAATTCTCGTGCGGAGTTATGGAAAGTTGATCAACGGGATGAAGAAATGGAGCAGTTTGGGGAGTTTGTGTTTGTGAATTTTAACAAAATTGACAAATTGGAGACTTCAGTTTTCAGCACTTGGATGTCAATTTTACGGCGTGTACCTAGAAGCTCGTTGCTTCTACTAAACCCAGGGAGACATCGAAATATTGCCAACGATGATTTAGATGAATCGGTTACAAGTCGAGAGATTAAGAAAAACTTATGGGGAGAGGCGTACGCACAAGGAATTTCGAGGCGAAGAATCCGATTCGTCTCTAGGTAAGTTAGACATTTGTGATAAATGCTCTATTTTTATCATTTTCTGAACTTAAATTATTTACTTATAGGGTTCCAAAGGGTGACCACCTCAAGCGTCATCGTTTTGGAGGACTATTTCTTGACACATTTATTGTAAGTTTGGTGAAATATTATGGCAAACTTTTGGATACTCTCCTAACAATGTTGGCATTGCAGTATGGTGCACATTCCACTGCGACCGATGCATTATTTGCAGGACTTCCAGTCCTCACACTTGCAGGTAACGCTTTTGCCAGGTATGAATATTATATTTCGTAGTATAATTTATGAAAAGATAAATTATCTAACAAACAATTATTTAGTCGTGTAGGAGTTTCGTTACTCGAGAATCTTGGAATGCAGAATCTGATCACATTTAGCTGCAAAGAGTACGAAGATCTGGCAGGTTCGTAACTGAGAAAAACTGGGTTTTTTTAAAATTAATCTGAACTAACGTATGATTTTAAGTGTTTCTTGCAACGAAACCTTTCATTCTTAAACGTTTGCAGCGCCAACTTCGAAGTGAAAGGATTGAGAGGGAAGAACCTTTATTTCAAACCAAGAAACACACACAAAGTCTTGAAGCAAGTCAGCGTTTGATGTATGACGTCTACAGGCTCACAAATCGTACTTTTCATCTAATTGTTTGACGATAATTTACCCTCATGCTAATGTGAATATCAGTTGAGCTTTTAACTTATACGTTTGGTGTCATTAGCTTTTTCTGTCTCGGTCCCTTTCTGTTCACTAATCGGTTGTTGGCGGAGGTTCTGGATGGGTATGATGCTTCCTGACTATCGTCTCTAGTTGTTGTAAGCCTAGACCTGCATGGGCTGCTTTTGTGCCATGGTGGGCCGAGGGGGAATCTGCTACATCGTCAAAGTTATCCGACCGTCTTCTTGAGTGCTTGTGGTGTGCAATTGGTAATCGCTCCGAGTCTCCGGCATGCGCTGGAGCTCGTTCAGCGTGGGCTTTCTCACTTCCATTACCATTTGCACTAGCACCGTTTGAGTTACTGGAAGGAGATGAGACTGGCTGGCGTGGTCTCGCCCTTGAATTACCTGTGGACGACGCATACCGCTTGAACGTAACCGGGTGGTTTGGATTCAATGCTACAGGCATCGGCGTGTTCATCATCCCACTGCTCCCAGATCCTGTTCGTGGTGATTGTTTATCTGCTTTCAGTACCCCCTTTGATTGAAGTAGGTTATCCATGATCCGTCCAGCGCGAGGTCGTCCTCCAGTGGGAGTCACTGCAGTTCCTGGGGAGCTCCCAATCAAGTTTATCCCCGTACTGCCACTGTTTGGAGACGCTGTCGACACATGCTGAACGTTTACGAGGCCTGTAATATCGGTGCGCGATAGTCGCGGAACTATTGAAGGTAACTTGTCGTCATCGTTTGTCTTGGTCAAATATAAAGCAGCTGCAGCAGGCGTGTACGTGATGGCGAAACTTCCGTCGTCATTATCATCGTCGTCAATGTTGTCTTGCAAGGAGGTGTTTGTAAACTCAATAGGAAGACAGCCAGATGTACCGGCCGTGCCACGTACCCATGGGTGGCCAAAAATCTCGGGTATCGTTGCTCGCTCGTTTGGGTCGGGCTTGAGCATTCGAATCACAAGGTCCGTGAGTGCCGGGCTCAATTCAGCGTCGAGCTTGAATTGGCATCTCATAATGCGATTTCGAATGACATTCTCGCGTGGTCGATTCGTCCCCAGAAGATCGGGACCTTCAAAAGGTAGTCGACCGCATACGATTGCAAACAGAATGATACCTAGACTCCACACATCGAGAGGCGGTCCTGCGTTCGATGTGCCACGAAAAACTTCAGGTGCCAAGTACGAGATGGATCCACAGCTTGTTTTCATCATGGCACCTGGCTTGTAAAAGTCACTCAGACCAAAATCTGCGATCTTGGCTGTGGAAATGTCGTTTTTACTACCGATAGGTTGAAATAGGTTAGTATTATGACCACAGAAACGACATGACAGAGCTAAACTTACTTTGTGAGCAGAATGTTTTCCAGTTTCAGGTCGCGATGACAAATATGTTGGTTGTGAGCATAGCCAACACCACCAAGAACCTGAGAAAACAACCCCACTCCATCCTCTTCCGATAGGCCACCCGGGAACTGCTTGATGTAGTGAAAGAGGTCTCCACTGCTTACAAAAAAGTACATTAGCGCTCGTAACAAATTTTAATGCACTAGAACGTAGTCAACCTACCCCTCTAGCAGCTCAAACACAAGCACAATATGATTTGGCTCATTGATCACACGTAGCAATTTGATGATACTTGGGTGGTTTAGAGCCTAGAAAACCACAAATTCGTAAACGATAACAAAACTACTACTCTTTAAGCGATCCAAAGTACCGTAAGACACTGAATCTCCGTCGTTGTGCGCTCCACATCTCCTAACGACCCCATTTCGCTGTACCGTAAGACACTGAATCTCCGTCGTTGTGCGCTCCACATCTCCTAACGACCCCATTTCGCTTTTCTAAAACAAAATAACAACAATCCATCGTCAACCTACAATTAAACATCGCAAAATCTCTAATTATCCTCACCAGAATAAATTTGAGAGCCACTTTATCGTTCGTCAGCTGGTGCACCCCCAGACGCACTTCTCCGAAGCCTCCTCTGCCCAGCAACGTCGTTACTTTGTATCCTCCCACCACGTTCGCCACCTTCTCGTCTGAGCTGCTCTGTGCATCTTCTGAACCTGAATTTGGAGCTTTAAACGACCTTCCCGTCGAGAAAAAGAGCATGTCATTCTCCTCAATGCACATGATGTCGTCGATCTCTGCTCCATCGGCGTTAAAGACTCTTGAGGCAATGGGGACCATTTCGAGTCGCTGTGAAGCTGCACACAGAAATTCGTCCCACGACCAGTGATGCTGCACAAATAAGACTACACAAAACAAGAAATTAGTCTTTTTTTCTTTTATTATAGTTAAATAGGGTATTCCGCACCTTTTGGGTTCTCGAAGTGGCCGTTCTTGAAAGCCTTAATGGGCTTTCCTTGCACTGCGTGGTCACTAAAGTCGTCCATGTCGTCAAAGTCCGCCATGTTTACCCCGCAGCATCCGGCGGCTCTTATCGCTCGCTCCCCTTGGCTTTCACGCCGATGGGACTGTTTGGGCTGTTAGAGGCTTCCGCGCTAAAAAGACTAATTTTAGAAATTGAGCAACGGCAACTTCTACGAACCATCACTCCTGAAATAAACCCTCCGCTCCCCTTGGCTTTCACGCCGATGGGACTGTTTGGGCTGTTAGAGGCTTCCGCGCTAAAATCTAATTTTAGAAATTGAGCAACGGCAACTTCTATGAACCATCACTCCTGAAATAAACCCTCTGCACAAGCATATGTATGATATAATCAAGGTTTTAAGCAATTCTCCCTTCCACAGTAGGAAATCCCAGCGTGCGGAAGACCCTCCAGAAACTATGGCCAGTGCTCTCCCGCGCCGCATCGTCAAGGTGCGCGAACTGCTTTCTTGTGCTGTTTATTGCTTTAAACGGCGGTCTATATCTTACTATCGACTGACGTTTGACTCTTGTGATATCTAGGAAACCCAACGGTTGCTCGCGGAGCCTGGTGGGTGCTTTTATTCCTATCAAAAGGGAAAATATGATACAAATGACTAACTACTATCTCTGCAGTTGCTGGTATCAGTGCTACGCCGTATGAAGACAACCTTCGCTACTTTCAAGTCGTGATTGCCGGCCCACAGACTTCGCCGTACGAGAGTACGTTCGCTCACTTGGTTGTACTAGAGGAGAAAAGATGTTAATAGTTGTTTGATGAATCATAGATGGTATCTTCAAGCTGGAGTTGTTTCTGCCGTCGGACTACCCCATGGCACCGCCCAAAGTGCGTTTCCTCACCCGCATCTACCACCCCAACATCGACAAACTGGGCCGCATCTGCCTCGACATCCTCAAGGACAAGTGGTCGCCGGCTCTGCAGATCCGCACTGTGTTGCTAAGCATCCAAGCACTGCTGTCGGCACCCAACCCGGACGACCCGCTTGCCAATGACGTGGCAGACCACTGGAAGACGGACGAGGCTGGTGCTGTGCAAACGGGTGCGTGGAGTTCTAAGTGAAGTGAGTGTATAGCTAATCGCAGTAGCTAACTAGAGGTGCGTTTTTGTTTTCGTGTGCAGCTGCCGATTGGACGCGTCGCTATGCTTGAAATTACGAAGAAATAGCAAGAGCAAACGCTCAGTCGCTGTAGTTCCACTTTACACTTCATTTTTCAATTTTCTTCATTTTTTAAAAGCGGTCTTTAAGCGATTTCATGGGCTGTATTGCTACCATGGACTGTATCATGTATTGGTACCACCATCCTGATCCATAGATAGTGTAAAGGATAGCACCGATATCGAGCACTTGTCAGTTTAAGGCATCGGTATTGTACCGTACAAGGTACGAAGGAACGTCAACAAGTTCGAGGTGATTGTTGACGTTTTTGATGGAGACGGAGAGAGTTTACTGATCGGATGGGAAGTTTCCTCGCAGTTCCGAGTCGGTAACAAATGCCACCGACGTTATAATGCAAAATAGCTTTGTCGAGAAATGATACAGTTCCCAGTCAGTTAATTGCAGGTTTTGTAGTGTCTGGGATATCACCAAGTGAAGCTTTGGGGTGACGTGGCAAGCCGATGGAGGCCTACAGTAAACATGGGAATTCTTTACGCTAATGACGTCTTCAAGTCGGGAGTGCCAAGTTTTCCGAGCGGGAGATGTTATCGGATGCACCATCGACCAGGACTTGGCGGTTCCCCAGCTGCGTTTCTACTTGAATGGAGATCTGACACTACCATTACGTCGTACAGCAACTAGTTTTGTCCGTAGTGGAACTGATGCGTCTGCTCCTCTTCCAACTTTGGTATTGCAGTATCAAATCCAGCCTATCGACTGGTTCCAGTTGTCTCCATGTATTCGTCGAGTAAAAAAAGCCACTGATAAATGTCCCGCAGAATTTGCTAGATTATCAGAGCTCGTTCGAATACATGTATTAGAGAACTTTAGAGAGAGAGGAACAGATTGTCTACTTACAGGGAGTTAAACTATTTAGCTTCTGGAATAAATGTTCACTGGAATATCGAACGATAATATTCCAACAAATGGTTTATTCTTTTAAATTTAGTCCGCTGTCTCATAAAATCAAAGAGTTCGATCTGCGAGTTCTCGCAATGGGGCAGACAGAGGCTGAGAGACGTACTAGAGTTGGGCTGAGAGGTCTTGGAGACCGGTGTAGGCTTCTCCTGCTTCTGCGTACTTGTTAGGAGTCGCAGATAACGTTGAGGGCCCGCGAGATTGCTGGTTGCTGTGGTTTCCCTGTGCTAGTTTCCCTTTTGGCTGTTACCGGGACCACAATTGGCTTGAAGGGGAGACAAAGTTGTACAGGTTTTACAACGATATTTCACTGGAATATCGCGGGTCCGCTGTATACCTCTGGAACACGATTTGTGGTTTATAATTCACTTTATATGTTAAGTACGATTCTATTGCAACTTTTGAAGCGACTTATTCCACAAACTAAAGTTCTCTAATAGAGAATTGTAACGTCGCAGACTTTTTTTTATTGGCCCCACCTTTCTCTTTTTTCCGGGGAAAACTGTATACATGTAGTGAAGAAAACAAGCGCTCAGGAACGAAACCACAGCCCAAGCGAGAAAAAAACTCCTCTACGGATTATCAGTTAGCAATCTCTCCCCTTTGGACTTCAGTGCGTATTATCTATCCTTTACCGTTAGAGTTAGGCTACCGGCATGGGTCGAGGTTTGCCAGTGTATATATGAGGCGTCGTCAGAAACGGCGTGACATCACCAGTGGTACCACCGTTCAAGATGTCTTTGATGAAATCTAACACGCTCGTCACTCTGGTGTAAAATCCGGGTTCAAAGCCACAATTTTCGGACCCACCGCTCACAATACCCACAACGGTATTGCCGACGACTAGTGGACCACCAGAGTCACCTTCACACGTATCTTTGCCTCCTCCTTTCCCAGCACACATCAAATATTCTTTAAGTACATCGTACGGGCTCAACTCAGCACACTCTTCGTTCGAAATAATCTCCACGTCCACGGTCTTCAAAATCGCTGCGAAAGTTTCATTGTTTATCAACCCCCACCCCATGACCGTGGCCATTGTACCTGGTGGATTGTTTGACCCATCTGCATCAGGCAAAGAGACTATTTTCCTCGTTGAAGAAGCTTCGAGCTTGACCAGTGCCACGTCGTAGGCCATCTCTGTGTAGTTAAACTTCGGGTGTCGGAAAAGCTTCGTAACACGAATCTTCTCGGCCTTAGTTGAGCCCCCGCCTGACGAGTGCCGCATTCCAAGCGAGACATACAGGCCACTCACATCCGATTCGAAACAATGTCCGGCAGTCAGGACGTACTGGGGGGCGATCAGAGCACCACCACATAATGTTATGTTCTTGGGGCCCCCACTGCGTAGACTTGCCAGGTATGGAAATCTGCCAGCTTTGGCGTCTGACCCTCCGATGATTCTCTCTTCATCGTCGGCAACGTCAACTCCAGTGTTCTTATCGTCAAATTCGGAGAAGGATAAACCGCTCACGAGCATCATCAACACGGACGCGAATACGCCAACTTGGATCAACTTCATAGTTGCGAGTTGTGCCTGGTGTAGTAGTCGTGATTAAAGCTCGCTCCTTAGGTGGTTAAATGTCAAATGACCAGAAAATCAGTTAGTCATTGAGCTCTACCTGTCTTGGATGTTTGCGTGCTCTACAAACCGGTACTGACTGGACACACCTGCATATCTGTGTTTGAGAATGACTAAAAGTACAACTAATAGAGCCGGTGTGACATCTTAACTTTGTATGTGGACCAAGAGTGAATGTAATTGCACCTTTTATGTAGGTGAGGTATAGCCCAATGAGCTCGGCAACACCTGTGGTTTAAGATCGCACGCGGGATTAAACCCAGGACCAACCGTGGTGACATCTCGCTCGGCCATAGGGATAATCCCTACAGGGAAGGGTTAAGTGGGTGAGGCAGGGCGTTATAATATCTGTCGACACCTCCAGCTTTCGAGATTTGAACGACACCCGTCCTAAACCCGCTCTTTAATTTGTAATAATAGTCTCTGTCTAGGGTTTACATCGAAGCGGTTCTGATAAAGTCGTGCTGGTGCTCGAAGGTGGCCATCCCCAACATTACTACTTACCATTTACTTAAGCACCACTTATTAAAGTCATTTTTCACATCCGCCAGCCTGCCACATGCGATACGGATCTAAACGCCCGTTGATTGGTCGGCGAAACCTACCCTCCACTTGCCCGTGTACACGGCAGAAAACGTC
>JAIKVB010000547.1:0-23445 GCA_024679045.1 Phytophthora brassicae | reverse complement strand
AACCCATTGTCGAGGAGAAACCCTCCGTCAACCTAGCCCGAGCTCATGTTGTCCGGACCGCCCCACGAGCGAAGCAGTTTTTCGATTTTGTGCGTGAGGAACCGGAGTACTTGACTGTGACCACACGTCGACAGGCGAAGGCGAGCGGCCGACGAGTTCGATTTGCTGCTGAAGACTCGAATGCGAGACCAAGGGATGAAGTCGACCCGAGTGAATAGGTGAGTATGCCCACCGAGGATCGAGCTACTCCCGAACCATCGGAGGCTACGCCCAAACCTGAACATAGGAGGTACAGTGCAGAGGATGTTGACCCAGCAGCTATCCAAAGAGAGCGTCGGAAGGATCGCAGCTGCTCAGGATGGAGAATTGAGGTGGTCGAATCTGAAGACGGTTCTACGAGGTGATGATGCGAATCTGAGCTAGGGAGCGGCTAGAGATACATGGAAAATGTCCGACAAATTCGTCCTCGGTGAAGACGACGTGCTGTATTACCTTGGAACAAGCCATCGACGGAACGAAGAACATCAAGAGGAAACGACGACGCGCCTAGTGGTACCCGCAACGATGATCCAAGAAGTGTTGCAGAATTGTCATGACTCGCGGGAAGGAGTCCACCAAGGGATCGGCCGAACCTACCATAGAGTTCGAACGGACTATTATTGGATCGGCCTCTACGCCGTCTCTACGCCGATGTGCACAAGCACGTGAAGTCATGCCCAAATTGCAGCTCCAGCAAGAGTCGACCACACCTCCGAGGATACTCACCAGGAAATGTTCTGCCGGAACGACTATTCCAATTGGTCTCCATGGACTTCGTCATAGCACTGCCGAAGTCTCGACGAGGCAACACAGCCTTGTTGCTGTTTCAGTGTGCATTCACTGGTTTCGTAATGGGAAAGGCTATGTCCAACACGACTGTTCTAAAGGTAGCACAAGCTTTCGAAGAATGCGTATACCGAAGGTTCGTAGCACCGACGCTAATCCGCCACGACCGAGACCCTCGGTTCATGAGCGATGTGTTCCAAGCTTTCGCGGAAATGATGCAGTCCCGATCAACAGCAACGTTAAGCTATCGACCGCAAGCTAATGGACAACAGAAGAGATCAGTGAAAACAGTGATGCAGTCGATACGCGCATACGCCGAAGACCCTCTGCAACAAGACTGGGACGAGATCGCCGAAAGGCTGATATTTGCGATTAATAATTTTCAAGACGGGACAAGGAAAGGCACTCCGTTCTACCTCGTTCATGGTTGGGATGCACAGTCCACGTTGCGAGCGATGTCGTCGTCTCTAAAACGAGGCTCCGGAAGTCAAAGTGATGCTCTGACGTGGCGCCGAGAAGTGAATCGACATAAAGAGATTGCGTGTGAAATGGCAAAAGAGTACCAAGCGGTCGCAAAAGCTCGGAGAGCACGGGAACACAATGAGTCACTCAGTAGGGTGGAGCAAGCAGCGGTGCCGAGTACAGGTGGTAATGAAACTTCAAATGAAGAATCGAACGAGACAGGAACGCGTGAAGGCTCGTCCGAGAACGGATTGACCTCTCTTTTCAATCCTGGGAGTAGAGTATGGTTGTACATGGAGCGAGTGAAACCGAGGTTGACCAAGAAGCTAGCTCATCGGTGGCATGGACCGTTCAGAGTGAAGAGAAAGGTTGAAGAATTTGCGTACGAACTAGAGCTGCCAGACCGAAGCGGGTACAGGTTCTATCCAGTGGTGCACGTGTCGAGGCTCAAAGCGGTGAACGAGTTCTCAGCTGTCGGCCGAGGTAACAGAGGCTACACGATTAGACTTCGACGAAGAGCTACTTCCAGAGGACAGCTGGGAACCAGACCAGCTAGCCGGAGAGTACGAGGTCGAGGAGATACTTAACGACCGAACCCCGCTGTCGACGAGCACTCGACGCGCCGTCCGAGAGTTCAAGGTGAAGTGGGTCGGACACGACGAGCCAACATGGGAACCGTCATCAAACTTATCTTGTGGAGGATTGCCTTACGATTATTTACGAGCCCAGCGTAGCGAAAGACGTTTCCAAATGGTCCAAGTCGCCGACGAGGATTACGCAGAACGTCAGCCGATGATTGAGCTGCCTACGGGGCCTATGCAACCCGTAGGGACAGACGAAGAGAGTTACTGCAGACGTCGATGTTCCTATATGGCCACATTCACTGACGAGGATAAAATGAAACATCGGCCAACGATTGAACTGTCTGCGGGGCCCTTGCAGCCCGCAGTAACAGACGAAGAATACTACTGCAGTGTATATGTGTATGTGAAAAAGAAAAAAGGAAGAACAGTTGGAGATAATTAGGGAACGATTTCGAAGTGGAGATGGATTGAACGTGGAAATGACTCAATTAGAGAGATTGCAACGAACCCAAGATGCTACGACTACTCTGCTACGGACTGGAATTGTGTGGAGCAACTTGGGCACGACAAGGTGATTAGATGACGGTCGAAGACGCAACACCCGACAGAACGCCCAAACCCGATCCTTCGGCATCTTGAGTGTCGTCACTGGAAACGGGAGCGCGACGTGAGGAAGTATCGGCCTCTGGTGCAGCTTGAGTTGGAGGATCAGTCGACTTGGATTCACTCTCGTCCGAAGCTTGCAGAGCCCAAGAAGCCTTGATCCATCGGTGATTCAGCGAGGGATCGACCACAATCGCAGACTCGACCTCCGTTCGGGTCATCCCGTGTGGAACGAACAGAGGAGCCTCGGGGTTACACGGAGCGCATGTGGTGTTGTAAGGATGGCACGCTGGCACATCAACCCAACAATTACGCCATGGTTGCTGCGAATCCAGAACTGCTAGTTCAGCAACCCAGTCTACCGAAGTCGAGCCTACTCAACGACCTCGAACGAGTATTGAAGAAAAGAGGGATCCAACAGGTACTCCGTCTTCAATTTCCGAGGGCTTCGCGTCTTGTCGAGACAACCTTCCCAATAACGATAGAGAAGTTTGGTGACGCAAGCGATCGGCTCGGCGAGTACGGTCTCGGTTGAGTCGTGCCCAAGCTGTGCGAAGAGTTACCACTTCCGAATTAGTCTCGCCAAGCTCTCCAGCCATGGCCGTCAAGAAGTTCTCTACTGCCGATGTTTGGATCCAATGGCGACGCTCCCAAGTCGCTAGACCGAGATCGGCCATTTTCGAACTATCGGTAGAAGTCCCCTTGAGCTGACGCCACATCTTGACGAGGCGAGGAAAACCAGAAGCTCGCAGTGGAATCTTGAAGCCAGGCGGATGAGCGTCGATGGAGAAGAGACACGGTGTGGCCGGAAGAGAATCACGCACTTGGTTCCACGGATGTGCCGGGTTAGCAAAGTCAATTAACGCTTCGATTCCAGCTGCAGTACATGGCGACTTTGTACCCTTGGGCAAACTGCGCGCAATACTCTGGTTCTGGATCTGGCACCAAGCTTGTTGGGCCCCTAGATCAGCGAAACCCGGCTCCAGATAGTCGTTCGTCCAACCTGGGAGTTTCTTGGTATCGCTAGGCACGAGTGAGCTTGCGGCCGAGGAATGAATGAACTCGAGTCTGACCCTGGATTCGTCGAGAGTGTGGTGGTGGTCTTCCCTAGATCAGCGAAACCCGGCTCCAGATAGTCGTTCGTCCAGCCTGGGAGTTTCTTGGTATCGCTAGGCACGAGTGAGCTTGCGGCCGAGGGAATGAATGAACTCGAGTCTGACCCTGGATTCGTCGAGAGTGTGGTGGTGGTCTCGCCAAAGCGACGCCGAGGAAATGAACGCGGAATTGACGAAACTTGACAAGGCGGGACTCTTGGAGCCACGCTAGTAATGACTGTTGAGCCACTAGGAACCGCCAACGCTGACGTAGTCACTGGAACGCTTGGAACCGCGCTCGCAGAGACAATGGAATCACTTGAGGTAGTCGAAACCGGTGTAGAATTACCGAATCCTGAGAGGCTTGTGGACGAGTCAGAACAGGAACCACCGAAGTCACCGGCGAGGAATCCGCGTCTTCGGAAGAGGAGAGATCAACCCCAGAACCCAGGATAAATTCGTCCGAGGCTTGAAGGGTCTCCAACTCCCGTTGGGATCGGAGCGATGCTGTCACCGAAGCCGAGCGGATAGGCCGACCGTCTCGCCGGGTCGACGAACAGAGAGTCGGAGTAGTCACCGACGCAGGAACCACCACCCCAGGAAACTCGGTGACGACCTCGCTTGATGACACGCCCGTGACGTCAATCACCAAGGGAGGCACCGAGGATGCTTGAGGCTGTGTATGCGTCGAGGAAGCCGACGCCATCGATTGAGGAACCTCTCGAGAAGTCGGACGAGCAGCGGACGATTTCTTCTTCGAAGTACCAGACGAGTTCTTCTTAGCCCCGCTCAGCGATCCGCTCTGGGACGAACCTGACGTCCTCGTCCGTAACGGGATCGAGGGACGCCCGAGTTTCTTTGCAGGAGGAAGTCGAGACGGAGACGATGGTCGCCACGGCGATCCCGGTTGGCGAAGGCGCTTGAGTCTGAAAGACGGGATCAAAGGAGCATCGTCCGACACTTCATCCTCCCAGATTCGAACGAGAAGTCAGATGACGAGCTCGCCACGGCTGCAGGACCATGAGAAGCAGCAGAACCCTCGTTCGATGATTCTGACGAAGAACTATGAGGACTCAGTATAATCATCGGTTGAGGAGGCTTTAACCCCAGCAAAGACCAGTCCAATTCACAATGGAGGCATGAACGGGGGCACGAGGAGCTCGGGTATACCTGCAGCAGTGAGAACGAGGGTGTCGACGTCTAATTCATGGAGTGCCGAGTGTTGACGAAAGATGGCGTTCGCACGTCGAAGGCTGACGTTTTCCTCCTGGAGAGCCTGTATCAGTGCTGGCACTAAGTCCTTACCCGTGTGAACCTCAGCGAGGTGAAGACGAAGGCTCTTGGACTGCTTGGTGTACGCAACAAGGCCAGTCTTGAATCGTTCGCGATCCTGCTTTACCAACCGGAGAGACGCGGCCAGTTGAGCCTCAGACGCCTGTAGACGAGCACCCATCGCAGCCATCGAATCCGAGTGGGTGGATATCGCGGTATTAGCGAGCGTCAGTTGACGATGGAGAGCTCGGTTGTCCTGCCGAACACGCTGGAGAACATCTTCCGTCTTGTGAAACTGGCTTGAGGCGTCGGTACAGAAAAATTCCACCCGCTCGCGTCGATGAGTTTCCTCGAAAAGCTTGGCGGCGAGGTCCGTACAATCCTCGGTGAGACGTCGACTTTCATCTCGGAGAGAACTTATCTCCTGCGACTCCCCTAACGGGACTTGAGGAGGAGCAACAGCGACAGCCAACACGTCGTCGAGGCTTGTAGCACCTTCCAAGCGGCGATCCATGACCGAGTCGACGCTGAGAGGTGGCTGGCGAGCGAGGCCAACCACTAGTCGACCAAGCTGCAACATCGACTGGCCGAAGCTTGAGGGTTCCGATGTATCGGCAGAGCCGGGAACAGCCTCACTAGTGGCCGGCATGGCCATTGACGAGGGCAACGAAGGTCCAGACGAAAGAGGAGTGTCCGAACCCTCAGGCGACGATGGCAGATCCACAGTAGACGCCGGCGAAGATGCACCCGAGCTATGAGAGCGTCGTGGAGGGTCGGCGAGAGAAAGTTGAGCAGCCTGGAGTGGAGAAGAGCAAGTAGCACAGCGGAACGAAGTGTGAGGAAGCGTACACAACAAGATATCGATCAAAACGAACCGGAAACGTACCTCCATTTCACTGTCGAGAGTCGACATTGCGAGAGACGCTGCGTGGGCTAGGAGAGAGATCGGGTCGGCGAGACATGGAGAGGAGCAGTGCGGTGTCACGACGCTCACCACTTCCAAGGTACGCGTCGAGCCGTGGGCAGTTGTGGTGTAGAGAATTGGAGAATGACCGAGCTGCTCAGTAGCCCGGCAGCGACAGTTACACTTGCTGTGAAAAGGTAGTTCACCGCCCCGATTGGCTACTCTCATTTCCCGCGGAAGAGTAACCCAGTGACCGAGTCTCCAACGGGCGTACTAAAAACCTCGGCCGAAGGTAAGGTTTGTACCCATGGTGCAGAATGAACTACAAAGCGTACTTAAGTGGAGAAGTGTCGTCCGCTCGTCAGCGTCTATCCAGTCAGGAGGATCACCACGAGAGGATCGGTATAGACTTGGTTATAGTATTTTGGTATATGATTAGCGATAGGACAACGAGGCTCACAGAGCCACTCAGTAATAAATCAACAGTCGTCCCCTTAAGTCAACTAAGGGTCAAGTCCGACTTCGGTAAGTAATCATAGGTTTGCTTATTTAAGTGTCTGGATACGCTCGGCTTCTTGGGATGCCTGTTAGTGAACTCATCGTGCATTGACCGATAGTTTATTACTGGTCAATCCAAGAGTTTAGGAGAGGCCAAGAGAGTGGGACCGACTTTAGAGTGTCGGTCGGTGTTTGTATCTGTGGACTAAGGGTCCCAGCGATTATGTTACTACCCACCGAGGTGAAAACCTCGGTACTTCTGTTCAGGCTTGAAAAAGTCGGTATCCTCCATCTGAGGGACTACAGAAGTTAGCGCGGAAGCGCGATATTGCACACTAGCCTTTGTTCGTGGCTAGGCGTGTACCTTAAGGGGTGACTTATAATTACCTCGGTGTACAGAGGGTTAAAACCAACCCGGCGTAAGGGATCGTACCTGGTTTAGATCCAACTCTCGTTGATCTTTTTAGGAAGACGTTTGTTGTTGGTTGGACTCATACCATTTGGTAGTGAGATTTTCTGTGTATTCCTATACCACAACTGGTGCCGTGACCCGGGGTTGGTTTAACCTTCTGTGTATTGTGGTTGTCGTAGATTCTTACCCTGACGAACAAGAGAGAGAAGAAGAAGGAAAGAGAGAAGATAGCGAAAGGAGCGAAGTCAACGGTTCCAGCAACTCCGGAGAAGTCGAGTGGAGCGAGGGCCCGACCCGACGTTCACGACGCCTCCATCCAACAGGATGGCGTCGATCAACGAATGTTCGGACGACCTCTACGAGCCAATTGGCTACTCTGACGTAAAGATCAAGGAAGAAGTTGAAGATGATTACCTGGAAGCGATGCCAGATCTTTCGGAAGCTGCTACGGTGTCTGCAGGCCGTAGTGGACCAGTGAGGCCAATCGCGCGAAACCTCGCTGAAGCGTTCGATGATATTGCTCGTTTTATGAACTTGCTCATGACTATTACTACGATGAGACCGGTAGAAAGAAACCATCGGCAAAAGCCGGGAAGACTGCTTCTCGGTCAAGTGGCACCAGGCCTCCGCTCAACGGAGATACCCCGGCTGCCAACAAAGTTCTAGGCCGATGCATAGAACTCATGAACACGAAGAGCAATTGGATGAAGCTCTTCCGCCCCCAAGCAACCCGTCAGGCGATCTGGATGGATCTAGAAGGCGCACTGGCCATGCCTGTCGCGATAACGACCCCTCGACAGACGGCTGAGGAGACCGTGCAACTTCTGCACGCGATGGGCTGCGAACCTCGGAACTATCCGGCCGATGTAATCCTCCAAGAATGGGGACCCACCGACGCCAGCATGACCCTAAGAAAGGGGAAGACCAAGCTACGCTCAGCATTTGGAGCATCTGAACTACCGCATCCGGTAAAGCAGGTTGATCCGTCGAACATGTCCAAGCAACTCGCTTGAGCAGGCAAGGTCAGCATTACTACCTCACGTGGTGTCTCCAACTTCAAACGATAGAGATTTGTATCATCAGCGCATGCAGTAGTTACTCCAGAATGTGAGATAACATCTGCGAAATCTGCTTCATCGAGATGCACCTTATTGCAGGCAACGAACAGTTCAATTGTCGTCGTACAGAGTACAGACTGCAATGCAGCTCTAGAGCGTAGCGAACTCCATGCAACGTAGTCGAACATTAGAAGTTCCAGATCTGTCTTTACTGTACCGATGCCTTCAACACTTGATAGTTTTTCCCTCCAACACGAACTCGGGCGCTAAGCGGCGTAAATTCCACGTAGTCACTCATCCGGTCCGTAATGTGGTTGGATCCACCAGAATCAACATATCAATGATCGTGAACTTTTTCTGCCATCGACTTCTCCATTTTCAACACTTCAAGAATTCGTACACACTGTCATAACTTTCATTACCGTACTTGCTCTTTCGACTACCTACAGTACTTTGTCCTCCACTTGAAACTACTAAATTTTCAGTAGCTTCCCTAACTAATAAGGTTGACTTTGGATAGAAGTTCTTAAAAATTCATGACTTAGCACGCATATGTGCTGCACCAGCAACCTTGCTCATTAGTTGGCGAACGTTTGCCCAGAAAAGGGTAGTCTTGTACATGCCCAGTTTCATGACAGTGGAAGCAGCTGCGATCCATCTTCTGCACACTGCTGTCTTGACCATGTCCACCACCACGGCCACCACCTTGGTTACCACGACCACCGGAACCGCGACAACCACGACCTTGTCCACCACGACCTTGTCCACCACGTCCAACGTCACGGCTGCGACCTCGTCCTCCACCAGCGAAATCAGCCTTCTCTTCGTTGTCATCATCTTTGGCGCCTTCTGCCTTTCGTCCTTGGCGATGATCAAAAACCATTTCTAACGCCAGTTCAAGTTGCTCATAATTGGGTGATTCGTCAGCATGTTGTGGTTTGTGGCTGGCTAGGAAACGTCTAGACAACGTGGTCGTACTCGCGCAGTAATGATCTAATCAACAATGCAGGTTTCACGTATTCATCCAATGGTCGACCAACTGCAGCAATTGTCTCCATCAGCCGACGCATTTTACTTAAATGGTCGGGTACGTTGCCATTGGGATTCAGGCGGCAGCGAGTTAGCTTGGCTCGCTCTTCTGCGTACTTGAGGTACGTCTTCTCCATGAACCCCTTCTTTAAACGCTCTATGACTCCAAAAGGGGTGGGTTCATACTTCACAGTTTTCACTATGTTATTAGTCATAGCGTCGTAAATGATTCCTTTGCGCGCGACGTCTCGCTCGTCCACTGCGTGTGTGCGTCCTCTTCCTTGCTCTCTTCAGGTTCGGGGATGTCCTCCTTGTAGTACTTCCACATCTTCTTCCGCTGTAGCTTCAACTTCACCCGCTCGTGCCATACCTCGTATTCGTTGCCGTCAAACAGCGGGGATGCTTCTCTTATCTCCTCGCGACTACTTCTGTGCCTTCTTGTGCTCGCTCATGTCTTCTTAGTTGTTGTTCCCACGCGAGAGCCTTGGGATCATAACCTTAAGCGGAGTGGCAGAGTAGGGAACGACACGAACAGGTCACTGGGCGGCAAAGGTCACCTTCCAGGCACGAAGTATATTGTCGACTGAAACTAAGTTATTCTAAGAGAATAACTTAGTCTGTCTTACATACCTGTTTAAGTACGATACTGGACTGGTGATCGGTATCAAACTTCAACAATTAGTTTACCTTGCCTCATAATAATATATATATACCGTATAATACTTCTTTGATCCGACAACATTTTACATCCGACAAGTTGTATTAGCCAATCAAATTGCGAATACGGTTGATTCGTATGTCGTTTGGATAACGAAACGAAGATCACTTTCTCACGATCTTCAGGCACCCTTACCCTTGTCTGAAGATGTAGTGTCGGATGAAAGACGTATTATACGGTATATATACAGGCTTATTAAACCACCACCAACGCTTGACACACACCGTAACCTTCATATTATCAGCGCACTTTAATGTAGATCGGCCAATTCCATACGACAAGCAGATTCTCCACGCATAAGCGCAAAATGTGACAACAAAGGCATGACCAAATTCCTCAGGCTTGTTTCTCCATCTCGCTGTGAAATCCAACACAAACGAGAAATCTTCTGTATTTCCTCAGTCGTATATGTGTCAAGCATTGTGTCCTCTCCGCGGTCCGCAATGTTTTTTCGACGCCGATCGTCCTCTTTATAATTTTTTAAGAGTGGCGACAACATCATCTCGCGGTGAAGGGTGGCTGTTAATCTTCATGCGGTTTTGATGGTATCACAAGTCCACCAGCTGTGCATAGATGACGAGGAGAGTTTCAGTATAGATCAAGTTGTTCATGGAGACATGTTGGAGAATGTAGCCGAAAGCGATATCCCACACCGTTTTCTTTTTCAGGAATCGCCTTAAGAAGAACGTGCCCTTAAATCTGTGGAAAGATCCTGAATCTACTACAGGGAGCCGAGTCTTTTACGTTTACGCCGATGATCTAGACAGCCTGTTGCCAGAATGCCCTTTGACTGAAACCGGGGTTGACTATGTCATCTACCGATATATACCCAGAAAGCAAGGCCATGTTTACGCGAGTGGGTCCGAAGTATACAATCGCATGGAAATTGCGCGGTTCACTCGCAATCCGCGCCGAAAACTACGTTTGTTTAATGAGCTTCGAGCTCAATTGGATTGCAACTTGTATCGATATGTCCTCTTCCCTGTCTCCGGCCGCAATCATTGGAGCCTGCTTGCGATCGAGAACCCAATGCATTCGGAGCCAACCAAAGTGTACCACGTGAATTCGCTGAGGAAAGCCCACATATCACTTTACGCTTTTGATGTTCGAGAGTCGTTTCTGTCTACGGTGCATAAACATGTTTCTGGGGTGAAGATAGTCTTTGAGTGGAGCTCATTTGCTCACGCCACAGTACCGCAGCAGTCAAATCTATCGGATTGTGGGATCAACATGCTCCAATACATGGAACCAATTGCCAAGCGCATTGCTGAAGAGCAGCCTACGTCGATAGAGAAAAAGATGGAGTCGTGGATCGCAGGGAGCTTTAATGTTACGAAAGCGGATGCATACCGCTCCGACTTGTACAAGACGCTATCTTCGCCGTGATTACATCGTGTGTGGAAAGACAGGCACAAGCACCACAAGGAAATAGCTTTAATCGTCTAGCCAGGAGTTAATGTTCGTCAAAACTGTTATCCTTTGTATTGCTCATTTAATAAATTCGCATCTCGAATTGAAGGAGTCACTAGCTGTCATATCAATGAAGCTCTGTGCCGAAGTTCATATGTTGTGCACTCACATCCGAGAAAAGTACACGAGTAGGGTACCTTGAGCGTTGTTTTCTACTAAGTACGTATTCGGTGAGTGCTGTTATTTTTCGTCAGGTA
The DNA here is from genome assembly GCA_024679045.1 of Phytophthora brassicae. Taxonomy (NCBI): domain Eukaryota; phylum Oomycota; class Peronosporomycetes; order Peronosporales; family Peronosporaceae; genus Phytophthora; species Phytophthora brassicae. The sequence continues at coordinate 12,319 of JAIKVB010000547.1, read as the reverse complement.
TCCGTGCTCTAAAGATTGTGTGGGGATGGGGTCGGGACCCAGTCTGTGTATGGGCTCGTCTCCTCTCACCTCAGTAAACCCATGTAAATAGCTAAATGGTGGAGGAAGCTCAATAGCTTCCTGCATAGTGTTTATTCCACAATTTCCAGAAACCAATCAGTCACCAGAACTCAAGCTTACGGTGTCTGATCGCATCCTGGGTAAGCGCAGCATGCACCCGCGCTTCACGCGTGGCGAGTCTAGCGCCAAAGACCTGTCAACGACACCGATCCCCTTCTACTTCAGTTTATAACGAAACATATTACGCCCTACGATCGATTGTCATCTACGAGGATCCAAAAAAACACTGTCAAGATGAAACTTTCATCCGCTCTTGCAGTAGCTACCGAAAAAGATGCTAAACATGCACTGGCTGAGTTTGTTGCTAAAATACAGCGCAGCATGCTTCTGGTTCACCAAATCCGCGTTATGGCATCACAACCCAGTAAACTCCACCTGTAAGTGTGCATTGAGAGCGGGTGTGTGATGCCCATGCCAAAAATCGACGTGAACCAAAATTATGATCCGCAGCAACGATGGCTGATGCATCTTGACTCATTGTGGAGCGGTGTTACGGTCGTGTAATTCAGTCTTTGTTCTGCTTTCATGTCACCAAAACAAGACGTGTATTGTAAATCCCGATGTGGGTCCTCTTCGAGAGACGGCAGTACATTTAAGATAATTTATGGCCATCCGTCTTACGAAGAGCACCATATTTGATAACACAAGCTACTTTTAGAGCGCCAGTCTAAAATACTCACACTCATTTGCGCCCATATCAACGACGAAAAATAGCGAAAAATAGGAATTCCTACATCTGCTGCATCTGTGATAATACAATGATATTATCGTACAGTGTTGTGATAGTAGAATATCATAGTTGACTGAAATGCACCTCAATCTGGTTTGAACTGACCTGCATTTCGTATTGTGCGAACATAATGGGCAGATTCACTGCAACTGTGATATTCGTCTGTCACGGATCGACGGCGACCTTTGACAGCCGCAGATCAAAATTCTCCCGAGTTTAAAAGAGAACCGCTTCGATGAAAACCAAGCATGAATGAAGGCCAGCTTGCGTCAAATAAGCCCGTCGTTGGAGGTGGCGTTTAAGCAGCGTGGATTCTTAAGACACATGGAGGCAGACCCACTCCCTGTCTGCGTGATGGGATGCGTCATTCAGCGAAACGATGATACAAAGGAGTTACACATGCACAGCAAGGCTGTTGTCAGAGATGCAACCTCTCCATGCACTCGGTGGCGTTTTTGTGAGCTCGTTCGAGTCGACGGCATGGTACGTCAGTCTGGGAGTGGGTAGTGGTCTACGCTGATCTAACACTATTCAACTTTCTCATTTAATTACTATCGACCAGTCTACAAGGATAAAACTAGTAGCGTGTGCTGCTGTATTTTACCCAACAATTACTATCGGATTACGATTGGCTTCCGCTTTCAACGCAGTGATCTGTCAATCTCAACCTTTGTCCGTCTGGATCGGCAACACGAGAGAAAAAACAGCTACAATCGCAAGACAAATCATGACAAGGGCGGTAAGAACTATTTTATAACACTCTTTGCTATGCGCTTTTCAAGTTGACGAGCTGCGCCATGGCTATTTACTAATTATGTGGTCAGCCATGCCTCCGATTTGAGCTGGTCGTTGCCAAAGGCATGTTAGTGTGCATTCGTGAACTAACGAGTGCATCATTCTGCTTGGTCTCCACGGCAAGAAAGAGAAGACGACGAAGCCTGCCGAGTCCCACCCGGAAGTTTGACGCAGGAGAACACAACTCGTTACCCTAACAACTATGCATACCTCTAATGAATGCGTGCAGAACTTGATTCATTATTTAATAATGAGGAATACAGCAAAATTGATTAGCACTGACTGACTTCTGATAATTCTGTAGCTCAGCCAATCAACACTAATTTCGAATTGTGATCTGATTCCTATCACACATGCAGTCATTATATACATTTTCGCTTCTCCCACTGATGACTTCTTTTGTGCCGGGTCATATGTCAAAACACCTCGGTGTTGCTCGACAGTTGGCACCGCGTTCTACGCAATCTGGCACAACGCAACTTGGTAAATCTGGATCCGCTTAAAGAGATTTTAGTGACCGGAACGTCGGGTCACACTCGATTCCCAACGTCAGCAGAATTTCAAAGCGTCAAAGAAGCGGATTGGCAACAACTATTCAATCTTCATAAATTTGAGCCAGGGGCATGGAGATTCGCGAACTATATCACAACGAACGGTTATGAAGAGTGCGTATTACGCACTCGAAATTTTCTTGGTGACCGTTTGTGTCATCCCGAAATTTCTCGACATAACTACCGATGAGCTTCGTGCCGACAAATGTCATTGGTATCGGCCCAGGTGTGAGAGCAATATAAACTGCCGTATGGCACCATACTGCCACCGCCGACGTGTTCCGTCCACATGTGGTGTGTCGATGTTCCAAATCAAGCGTACCAGCAAAACGTCATCATCGAAATAATGTCTCAGAATGCGGCGGCGTCGAAAATACCGCCGCAGACTTCGCCAACAGGCCGCGGCCATGCAAGGCCGAAAACAAATGAGACGGCTAGAGCAGCACCGACAATCTCACGGAAGTGCACGCCGTGAAGAGTACGATATTGCGCGCTGTAGAACTGCTGAATACCGCCATTTGGCTGGGTTTCTAAAGCATGAATTTTGGTTTGAAAGCCTAACGCATCGCGAGTTCGTGTACGCAGTAGCTTTGGTAAACATGATCGTTCCGCTCGGCTTCTTCCGCAGACTGCTGGGCATTGTTACAGTTCTTGTGGAAACATATTGGCTTCCTGGTCTACTTTAGTGCGACGAAATATTTTCGCCGTTGGCGATTTTATAGTTTCGGCTTCAAACAGAAGGCGTTAATTCGCATCAGCGAGTGGTTGGCGTCGGTCGCGGACGAAGGAGCTTTAATTGGTATCGGAGCCTTTAATAATTTTAAAGGGCCTCGCGTACCACTGTTGAAGGGTTATAGAGAGAGCTGGCAAATGGAGCTACCTGCTCGGCCAATCAACGAGCATTTTACATGCCAGACGTGCTATCTGTGTTACGGTAAACTCTTCAACACGTCATATTGGTATCAAAAACTTGATGTTGTCTCTGCTGTGCCTCTACTACCACAATATTCACCAGCCGAGCTCGTCACGTAAATTGAAGCCCACACGAGCAAAGCTCGTAACGTCGTGCACCACACCAACAGCGGATGCATGACTTTTTGGGATCGCGACATGAATGCAGCTTTGAATATCCTCTTCGTGACGCAGGAGCTTCTGAGCGCCCGGTCGCGACCAGCTTATTCGTAGACTGCAATACCGACGAAGCGTGAGTCCGCGGGTTCTTGTGACCCCAACCTGCTCACACGGTTAACAGTGCTGGCACAAAAATATTTGTATACATTTATTCAGATAAGTACGATTGTATATATCGGGTTTTGTATAGGTGTTATCCATTACACAGCACTCTATTGGGTGATTTTCTATAGTTCAGACCTCGCCACGAAGCATTTCGGATTCACCATCTCGCCCCAAACATGAGGAGGAAACGAGATGAGGTGCGCATTCAGTTAGATAAAACGACAGAGCCGTGCAATAGTCACAACGAATGGTATCATATATGTCTTACTACTCGGCACTGGAAATCGTCGCTCTCCTCGCTTCCGTCTCGTCGGATGTAGCCTGCTGTAGTAGCAGACGAGGAGCGCGCTAGTCATAATATTTTGAATTCATCACCCAAAAAAGAAAGGCGAAACTAAAGAAACGGATTTCCGCATTACACATTAGACAGGTACCACCAACCTAACTGTGGGCATATATCACCAAAGGGAGGGGTTTCAGTACTGATGCAAATAGGCCAAGTAACCAATAAGAAAATAAGCGCATATTCTGTGAGTTGCTGCTTTCTAACCCTATGGAGGAAGCACCACGATTTCGCGCAGCGCGTGGGCCTTGACAAGAAATATGAAGAACAGGACATCCTGAGCCTTACGGTGACTATATTGCTGGATTACCTCGACACACCAAGAAAAAACGACCTCACACGCTGTACGATGAATCACTTGGACCGCCACGAAGACGAATTGGTCTCATGGTGAAATCCATGAACTCCCTTATGACTCATTGCACTTCAAGTCGCTGCAAAAATAATGGGCAGATCTGTTTGTGCCGCTACAAATGTCTACAGTGTACTAAAGTAGATTTCAAGTTTGTTTTTTTCTCGAGAGGAGCATCTTGCAGCTTCAGACGCACCACCATCTCCTATCTCCAGCACTCGCATGTCGGCCTCGATGATGGCTTACCCGATTTCTATACTAAAGGAACGATCGTCTATGTGGCACAACTTTTGTACTCATTGTTGTGACGGGGTATTAACGATAAAATAATATATCCGGTCCTAAGCCTGATCTAAACCAGGTTCAGAACTCTGTGACATCGTGGAGAAGCAAAAACAAATCAGACAGCATGTCAACTGTAGTTGAGATTTGCAAATGGTGCATGTGGACGGCGGAAGAACTGGAGATTATCTGCTTGTTTCTGAGGAGAAGCAAAAACAAATCAGACAGCATGTCAACTGTAGTTGAGATTTGCAAATGGTGCATGTGCACGGCGGAAGAACTGGAGATTATCTGCTTGTTTCTGGTGACACTAAAACTACAGGCGGTGTTTTGCAGCCATCTTTAGGAACAGGTTCAGAAGCAAACCGCTTTCGAAATGGATTAACGAGTATGGATCGGTTGAAAATTATGTTGCTGTTCAGCAGAATCCCGAGTTAACGACTATTTTACATCTTGACAGTACGAACAGTATGGTTAAAGAAGTATCATCTATACGGTCTTGGTATCTCGGACCGCATGTGTATGGTTAAAAAGTATCATGTCTACGTTCTTGGTATCTCGGACCGCAGCGGTACAATTTATCTTTGGTATACTATTGCACATCTCGCGTAGATCCTGTGATATTTCGTGGTGCCTATCTTTTCTCAACCGAGTAATTTTCAGGAATTTCGCGTTCGAATTGCACCGACGTTGTTATGATGGACGTTGACAAAGCGCAGTTCTAAAAATAAAACAACATCTGCTGATTGCCAGGGAGTACCGTTTTGATGTGCACCGACGTTGTTATGATGGACGTTGACAAAGCGCAGTTCTAAAAATAAAACAACATCTGCTGAGTACCGTTTTGATATTTCGGCTTCACGTAATGCAAAATGTGTTTACATGTTAAACACGCTAAGGAGCAAAAGCTAAGTTGTATGACAAAACAAGTGATTTTTCGGGATCTTTACAATTTGCATTTTGCACGTGACGAAGCTGGCTACTTGTAAAAACGGGAGTATGTTTTGCAATCGTGGCGTGGATCTTTGGAATTATATGCGCCATTCAGAAGATTTGCACGGCATGTAAATTTTTTTTGATCTGGGCCCACATTTTTGTCACTGGCGGCCTATCACACTCCAACTGGATATTGTGCAACTAACAATCCGGTTGAAACCTATCATTATACGTTAAAATTGGTGAATGACAATAAGGGCGCTACCCAACATAGCTTGTTCTTGGTTTGAATTTGTCACAAATTGCGTATATTTCGTCAATGCAGTATTTCGAAAATGTTCCTACCGTTTCTAAGCGGATGAAAGCGTCTTACAGTAGGTCAGAAAAGCAGAAGCAAATGGTCGCGACTCTTGCGCTCCGCACACCCACCTCCGTGCTTGTTCGTATTTCATGTTCAACTGTTGTGCAAGAGATACCTGCCGAAATTTGGATACATACGTAAACACTCACAATCAGCCGATGGTCACTCCTATGAGTCTGTTAACTTCAAGAGGCTTATGTGGCAAGGAGTGCATGAAGGTGGATGAATTGTTGATGCAACCAGTAGGACCTGCATGCGAGTTTGCTGGAAAAGGCTGGCATATGCCCACACGTAATCACGGTCACGCAGTTTGCAGAAGTCGGCTGTCCTGGCATGCCCCCCTTCAACTACGATTTGTCACACAGGCATACGTCTCGCTTCGCCCGTCGTTTGATCGGCGCCGCAGTAATGCAAGAGCCAGTCGTCGACAATGCAGTTGTTTTTGGACCAGCATCACTGATAAATGCGCGTAAGCAAACTTTATCTACTTTTGACCAGGGACAATTAAGCTCTATAGGCGCTCATAGTAATTCTTTGCTGGTGACGCACTCTGAATCAAATGCAGATGGAGAAACCATAGAGGCATGGCAGTAGAATAAATCGATGTTGAAAAATCACCATCCATGGCCGTCGAGTTGTTTATGGTTGATGGTGATCCGCACGTTGTTCAGCTTGTCTTTATCAAATGAAGACAGATCTGTTTCAAGATATTTCGTCGAAAAAGAAAGCTAAATGGAAAGTCCCTATGAGATGATGGACGTCCATTACTCAAACTATAAGAACCCGCTGGAACGAAAACTGTTTGTTATCTGTCAAGTGCATCTAACAACGTACAATACTATCATCGTTTCCAGATAACGGGAGTCTTCACAAATAGATAGAATTGTATGTGCTGGAAGTTGGTTCTTGCTTTCATTAAAAAATTGGAAATTATGTCACGTGACATCATTTCAAATTTTTTAAAACGTATTTTTTTACGATTCCACGATTACTAAATTAAAATTAAAGTAATCGTGGAATTCGTCCAAAAATACGTTTTAAAAAACGCAACATTTCTAAATTAACTATCGTATAATCATGCCGACTACCATATATAAATAATTCACTAAAATAAATAATAACTACCATTTCTTAAACCTAATTGTACTTGTTTTGTATGTTGACCCAGGTAAAATACAGATAACGACGGTGAAATCCGCCACATCATAGAAACACGCCCACCCATAGTTGATGTTTCCATGTCAAGTATAATTATTTTATCCAATAGAATTACAGTTTTTACTGGATGCTGGAGCACCAACCAAGCCGACAAAACTTGGCACTTATTTTTCGATGGCGCCCCAACGCTCCTACTCGATTAAAACAAGGCGCGAATCGATCGCGAAGGTTAATGTTTTAGGCGCGCGAGCTGCTTCAGAGCTGCTCCAAATACCCCGACACACGCTGCGCGATTGGGTCGACAACAAGGATAACATCGCAGAGTTCAGTGGCGCGCAGGTCAGTAAAAGCCTCAAAGGTCAAGGTGCTAAGTCTGCCATTTTCTCACGATTTGATCACATTTATGAAGGATGTAAGACGTGAGGAGGAGGTAAGTCTGTGCATTATGCTGGAGACATCGTAGTTGTTCTGTTAACTTAATAGCGTCGTATACGCTTACAGTACTTGTGTACAGGTCTCATGATAGAATACATGAAAGAGCAGCATCCCCGTTGGCTTCGGTGCTACATGGCTAACAAGACAACCCCCGAAAAAGGTCTGAGTGCTCATGAGACTCTGTCAGCGCTTTGCTGCTCGGTAAAATATTATTAACGTGTTTAACGCTCGCATTAATTTGTATATGTTTAATATTAATTGTGTGCTCATTTTTATATTCTTATTGTAGCATAAGTATTCTTCTGCCGGACAACCTATCCCTATTTCGCGAGGATTGCTATGAGCAGCCAATAGAAACCGATTGTGACTACATCTTGATATTTTCGACCAATAGGGCCAACACTACGGTTAGGTTAATAGTGTGCCAGCTTATTTCCGGAATATACTGGAAAACACCAATATTATACTGAAACCAATCATACAAAGGTCTAGTAATATCTGCGGTTATTCGATAAGGAGTGAAAACGGAACAAAATAGAGAAACGTCAACTGCCGAGGGGGAGGACGGCCATTTCGCGGCTCCTTACTTCCCTCCAACGTTCATGAGCACCGCGATGAGAAGAGCAGCTCGTGGTCTAGACACTCCAGCCGGCACGATGGGCCAAGAGTTGGCTGCTGAGAAGTTATTTGATGAGTTTCTAGTATCTACCGGGCTAAGTAATCATGCGTTAAATAGCATGCACAACTCGCTCCCATTCCCGTCTCCTTACTTCCCTCCAACGTCCATGAGCACCGCGATGAGAAGAGCAGCTCGTGGTCTAGACACTCCAGCCGGCACGATGGGCCAAGAGTTGGCTGCTGAGAAGTTATTTGATGAGTTTCTAGTATCTACCGGGCTAAGTAGTGATGCGTTAAATAGCATGCACAACTCGCTCGCTCTAGAAGCTAGCCTTCCCATGCAAAATTTCTACTCTTTGCTAACCGCTTTTACTATTTTTTTGCAAACTAAGAAGAGTGCAAGAGCTCGAGCTGCGGATGGTCTGCTGTCTAAGTCTACAGCACTGGGCTACTTCTCGCAAGTGAACGCTCTGTGATTTACAGCGTGTGGCTAAAATACGTGACAAAATGGCGAGCGCAATTGAAGAGCGCAACCTACGTGCAAATGTGCAAACAAATGACGCACCTGGATATACTATTAACGATTTGTGCTTGATAGTGGAGCATTTAGTTTCTAATGCTGATGTGGCTACGGGTTAAAAAACCGTGCACGACTCTGCACTCTTGACAATGATGTGGCATACCTTTGGTAGGGCGATCGACACCTGCTTCGCACGGAAGCAGCAGCTATCCATGGCTGCATCGGGTTAGCTGTGCTTGCACATTGCTCGCATCAAGACATCTGTGGTACAGGGGGTCTCAATATACAAGGCCCCGAAGCGGTGGCAGCAGTGCATGCTCCACGCGTTCGGTCTGCTCTTTCTCTGTTCTGATGAACCGTCCGAGTATCTTTTCCCGCTTGTACCCCGGTATACTGTGTCAGACCTTCCAGGCGGGCAGACGTACACGCAGGAAGAAGCTGTGCTGTACTGGGAAAGCTTACAAAATGACAGAGAAGTTGGAAGCCAGCCAGCGGTGAAACGAGAACGAAAGCGACCAAATATTGCAAGTTATATTACCGAAGTTATCAGGGATTCCGTGAAAGAGATGCCACCTTCCCTCCGTCAAGGTGTGACTCCACATGACTAGCCACTCGTTGCGCCGCGGCTCAGCTGCATACGCCAACGCGTCGCCCAAACTGGCGATTCAGTGGGTCTCCACGCGAGGAGCTTGGTTGCTGGAGTCTCTTCCGAAGGCTTTTGCCTATATTGAAACAACAACACGTGAGGACCAGAGTATTAGCAGGATACGAGGCTCCAGACTTACCTGTGGTGACGCCAACCATCGAGGATCTGCAGCAGCGGTTGTCCGTCGTGGAGTTCGGGCAGCTGGTCACGCTTCGGAACGAGCTCTTCCAGCATGTCCTGGGGTCTATAGAACCACGCTACAACGTATATAAACCGGTTGTAAACGCTACCTTTGCTGCGCTTCTCATTCTTATGGAAAAGGTGTTAGAAGCTGCAAACAATGTCACCAAGCCAGCACACGTACCTCGTTATCTGTACGAACTCGACAGAGGCATCGCTGTCACGAACGCACGTCTTGGCTGCCGTATCTCGACTGCGACGTGCTGCGAAGGGGTCGCCACCTTGGAGAGAGCCGTCAACCATGCGCAAGTCAGTTGTGCCGTTACAGGCGGGGACACACTGCTAGCTTCTACCCTTGAGAGCATCATGTGCCAGCTCACCACTATAAGCGACAGAATTGGCCGAGTAGAAGACGCCATATTTACGTTGACCACTGGTACTGGGGATCACACTGAGTCCGCTCGTTTAGAGACTCACCACTATAAGCGACAGAATTGGCCGAATAGAAGACGCCATATCCACGTTGACCACTGGTACTCGGGATCACACTGAGTCCGCTCGTTTAGAGTCCGCTGCTGTCGGTACGTCGCGTCCACTGCATTCCACCCCTGCACTTGCAACTGCATCGACACTCGCTGGTTGTGTGCTCAACTGGTACACCAACTGCATATGGGAAACAGTTAAAGGGAAGAAAGAACAAAACAAGCGAGCAGATGCAAAAGTGGCAGTCAACATTGTTCAAGGACTTTACCAAGCGCCGATAAATGTACCCATCCAGCCTGATCGACCCAACGCAGAATCTTACCAAGCCTGGAAGCACGAGCTCTGGACGTTATCCACCAAGATGGACCGCACCGCAAACGAACGCTTGCACGCGTTCGACGGCAAGAAGCCGACCTCTAAGGCGTCATCGTTGCGAAAGCGGTGGCGGCAGCTGCGATCCACCCATCCCGATGCGTATCGCTCACTCTGTGCGCAATTTCTTGCCCTTAAGTCGAACGGCTCCATCGCTGACGCGTGCACGCCTCCATCCCACCAGTGGTCCGCTGCTGATCTCGTGTAGCACCTTAACAATAGCAGCATCCAACAACAGCACCTCCTACACAGCTCAAACGCCCAACACAGCACAATAACAGTGAAGCACAACACAAACATAACAAGACACACCACAAATATGAAGGTTAAACCGGATTGCCCCCGGCTGGATTCGAACCAGCGGCCTGGAGACAAAGTCTCCCGCTCTTCCACTGAGCTACAGGGGCATGGGTGCAGGGAGAAGCACGGACCGTCGTGGGGCTTGTGGGGTACGCGTGGAAAAAGTCTGAATGAGGAGGGAAGCGAGCTGTCGCAAGCAGGTAGCCACTGATTTGCATGCTATTTATTTAATTGATACAGCCTTTTTCTATGCATTGGGTTGAATTTGGAACTCATCCGGAATGAATAAGCCGGTGCTGATTGGACGGTAAATTTCTGGTATGGCGCAATCACACTGTATGGATGTCGTCCGGACTGATGTCCGGAATCTGCCAATTACTCTTTGCTAAGCTATGGATTCACTGCACAGAAACCTCAATATGCCAAAAAAAGCGAGGAGGAGATGTACGAAACTCACTGGCAATTTGCAGCGAAGTTTTGGGCAGAGTATGCGTCGTTTCCCCCAAGCGCCATATACAATGTTGACGAGACCGCTGTGTACTTCGACATGCCTCCGAATAAGATGTTGGCACTGCGAGGTCGGAAGGGGTCAGCTAAAGTCAAACGCACTCAGAAACACTCAGGTCGGATGACTGCAGTCATCACAGCCCGAGCAGATGGTTGGTTTTTTTTTTATATTTAACACTTTTACTTGCTAACAAAAATATTTACAGGCAAAAAACTCCCAATCTTTTTATTATTCGTGCTATGCCTGGGGGACCTGTAGAAAAAGAAGAGCTGAGGACGTATCCGAGCGGCCATGTCTACACCGTCCAAGAAAATGGATGGATGGATTTGACTGTTTGGGCATTTTACGTTCGTGAGCTACTACGGTACGAAATAGAATCCCCCTCGGTTCTCATGTTGGATAATTTTGATGCACATGTATCTGAGAAGGGTCTAGAGGTCGTGGCGGAGACAACATCAGCACGTGTGTGCCAACTACCAGCTAAGAGCACCCCTGTATGTCAGCCTCTCGACGTAGGGGTTATGGGACCCCTAAAAAAGAAGATAACGGCAATGTGGGTTGCCGAGACTAGCAGTCCCACATGCAGAGCCACAGACGAGTGCGATCACTGTGGCATGGTGGAGGAGTGCTGTTGCTGGGACAACTGCTTTTGCTGGAAGGAGTGTATGTGCAGCGAAGACTGCCTCTGCATTGATTCCTGTGTGTGTTCGGTGGGTGACGAACACGGATTGCTGAGCGAAGATAACTCGTCGGTTCAACAGCCGATTAGGAGCAAGAAGATCTCTTCTACGATGTCTGCTGCGGTTCAAAAGCGTCGTGCTACGGTCGAACGGACGATCCAGGCCTGGGAAGATCTAGCAGCTGACGTTATTGTCAAAAGCTTTGATAAAGCAATACCAAAGAACCCGATGGTTGTAGTCTAATTCGTCTATCATCCGAATCAGTTCCTAGAATATTGCGTTGCTCTTGTATTAGCTGTGTACCATTAATAAACGTTTTCAGCCAATCATATGGATGGGCGGATTTTAGAGTCGCCGACGGCGGCGTTCAATTAATATGAAGGATGTTATTTAGTTAGGGTCGGATTTTCACCGTCGTTGTCTGTAGCTCGAGCTACTACAAATAATAAATGTAATAATATTGTGTTTTGCAGTTGTTTTGGCAAAACGAGATTGATTTTCCAGGATTTACAGGCGAGCACGATGGATTTACAACTAAAGCGGGTGTAGAAAAGGGCGAAATTAAGTCTTTACACATGGAATTATCTTAAATGTACAACAATTGCGTTTCTAAAAGTGCAAAAACAATGGATTTAACGCAATTCTGAGGGCTTGGCTTTTTTACCACACATACTTAGTGAAGGAGCATGCCATAATAGAGCTCTAAAACAGTC
>JAIKVB010000546.1:0-23460 GCA_024679045.1 Phytophthora brassicae | reverse complement strand
TGCTTAGCGGCGCGTGCGTCTCGGATGCGCTTCAGCGCTTCGGGCACTGACTCGTTAGGTGGCTTTTCACCTTTTTCTTTTGGAGTCGGGGTCGCGGGCGTTGTGGAGGCAGGCTTAGCCGGAGGCTTCTCTTCGGGCTCGGGGTCCTCATCTTCTGAAGGGAGTTGGCCGGGGAGGCTCACACACTCTGGGTCGGTATCCGACTTCTCTGGGTCTCGAAAGTCGGGGTCGGCATGCTTTGCGGCGTTGGCAGCTCCATAGGAGCCAGGGCGAAAATCTTTAGCCTTTAAGGCTCGCAGCTTCTTCGCAGGCCCCTTTGGCTTGGCCTCCTTGGACTTGGTCTTGACCTTTCCCGCAGCGGGTGTCCTGCTGCGCGTCTTCTTGGCGATAGGGAGTCCCTCCTCTGGTTCCGTGGTCTTCGCAGATGCGGTGGCAGTGTTCGCGGCCTTGTTTGCCTTCTTCTTGCCGGCTGGCGGGCTGCTCTTAGAGCTCGAAGTCGTTTATGGAGTCTTCTTGACCTCCACAGAGCTCTGAGAGCTAGAGTCAGCGAGGATCAGCTTCGGAGGTTCTTTGGATGGGCCCTAGGCTAGGTGCAGCAGCTGGAGTCTTGGGTTGGCTTTCTGGAGTGCCCTTTGGGCTGGAAACGTTGGTTGGCGTCTTGGCAGTGGCCTTAGGACTTGCGGTCTTCTTGGGAGTCGTCATGATGGGGAGGGACTTTCGGTCTGTGGGGTTCGAGGCGAATCTTTGAATGAGGTTGGACCTCGGAATGCGGCACTGGGTGCGCGTGTTTCGCTGAATTCCCTTTCTCGGGAAAGTTTCCGTTTGACGGTTCTTCCAGTTTGGATATGGGAGGGTGTAATGGGGCCGGTCCCAGATAGGTGGATTGTGATGAATCTGATGTGTCGTACACATTGAGGTTTTACCCTGATGGGTTTCAAACCGCATCTTATGGCTACCGCCTGTAATTATCGCGATACCTCGTATCCTGCTAAGTACGGTTCGTACTTATGACAAGCACATGTCCTCCACTCCACTCATTGTCTATTGGTGATTATAAAAGTGTGCGTTATCTAAAACAGATTACTGTTCTACATCTGCATTAACTATAATAATATACTCAGTTTAAATCTAACCTACAAGTGTGCAAGTTAATTAGGAGGACTTCCTAATTAGTTATAAGAAGGCAGGGCTTTCTTCGGCTATCTTCGGACAGAGACGCAGGGCGTCTGTCAAGGTTTAAAGCTACGCTTCCTCTAAGCTAGCGTGCGTGTGATCCCCGTCACACCCTACGACTTCGAACATGAACACCACCACGTGGTAGTTCTTCCCCAGTCCACCCTACAAGCGGACGACAAAGCATGTCACAATCACGTGCAGCAGAGGCACGAACCCCGCAATCACGTACGCCAATATCGCGATCGCCACCGTTGCTTACACAACAATCGCGAACGTCTTTTGAGCGAACCCCACCGTCACTTCCTGTACAATCGCGCGGACTTAGATCGACGGGTTCAGCGTCGTCGCCTGAGGTTGATAAATTTCAGTTGATTGTCAAGCCCATTATTAAAAGCTCGGTGGGGCTACTGAAACGTCTGGCGAGACGCTTCGTAATTTTTTGGTTGCCGGGGCTACCTTCCAAAGCGTACTGCAGAAGCTGTGGGAAAAGTTCAGCCCTCGTATCAAAGGACATGCCGTTAAGCTGGGCGGTGTCTGGACTGTTGGATCTGAAACGATTGAATCATGGTCGAGTCTTTTACAGTTCAAATTCAATAACCATATCGTAGATAGTGAGAAGACTGAGCATGCGTGGAATACCTGGATGGCTTCAAAACGTGATAAGACTGTGAAACTCATGGTTTATGAATATGGGCTTGCTATTGCCAGAAACCGGGACCTCGACGAATTTTTGACTGCGTGCATTCGACCAGCAGAAACCGATCGAGCGGGCGCGACAGCGGAATCTTCGTTGCGTACCGTTCTGACACAACTCCGGGAGCAATGGGGTCAAGGTTTACAGGCTGAAGCTGTGGTGTGGCGGTGGGGGCGAACCATATTACTCGTAACCTCGATCGTTCCACTTGGAACAACGCGATTTTCGACCCTCCGCCCAACCACGTTGCACACCTTCTGAGAGCGGTGGATTCAGATTCTCAGCAACAGCTGACACACCTATCAAGGTCAGCACAAATGGCGTTGGACTGTGTAAACGCATCAATTTCGGACCATCGTCAGCTCCGCCAGGATGCAGAAGCACTTATTCGTCGTTTGGATCTGCAAGATAGCACTTTGTTATCTAGAAAGTCAGTAATCGAGGGGTTCATTCGAGATCTGGAGCCGCCATCGGCAATCGATGTCATTGATTCACTATCAACAATCGAAAACATCGATGACCTCGAACATGCAGAGTAGGGTTGGTGTTGCACGTCTTTATTGCATCTTTTATTGCGCGGCGTTGCGTCTCTCAATAAATTCTAAGTTTTCATCTGCCTCGTCAGAGCCCACGCGATCATCCCAAATGTCAGGAACATGACGCTTCTCTGTTGACAACGGGCCTGTTGGGCCGAAGTGTCCTTGATTCTTCCACCCACAGTGCTCGAATACTCTTCCCATATAGAAGTCATCAAATTTACGAAATGTTTCCACGACGAATGGCAGCAAGTCAGGCCATTGGATTCGCTGTAAAACGCTGGAATGCTGTCTTTACGCAGCCGAACATGTACTCAATAGGATTACAAAATGGGTAGTAGGCTGGAAGAAAAATAGGTACGACTCCAATGCTTCGTAAAAAATGCACGATTTCAGGATGCCGATGTATTGAGGCTCCATCGAGAATCCAAACTGAATGTGATCCAGGGTACATACGAACGTCTCCTCGTTTAGAGTATGAAAAGTCTTGGCAGCTCTTAACAAACTCAGCTCGGTCAAACGTGCCCTGTGAATCGTAAAAGTCGATCTACCCATGTACGCCGATAAAAGCCAAAACAGACACCCGCGGCTTCCGCTGAAAATCCCCCCAAATAGCAAGTTATTTCCCTTAATAGCGTATCCTCGCTTTCTAATCATCCCGCGATTATCAAAAGATGCTTCATCCAAAAAAACTAAATTGTGATGACTCCAATCTATATTGCTCAGCTCTTCAACAAAGCGAAATACATCTCGCTCTTTGACGTGCATAGCACGACGTTCCAGTACTTTGTACGTGAGGCCACAGTCATGGATAATCCTCCATACCGAGGCTTTGGAGATGGTAATGTGGTGAGCCCTTCGAAACGCTACTTGTGCCTCATCGAGATACGCTAATGGCGACTTCGAGTAGAAATCGCGAAGCCATTGTCGATGAACCTCAGTGAATTTCTTATCAACCGAGGTTCTAGCGCGTTGAAATGTCCCCGTCGCCTCGTAAGTCTGAATCCAATTCCCAATTGTTTTCTCATTTTTGTTGTACACATGCGCCAGTTGTTGCCGAGAATAGCCGAGATAATAAAATCCATACAAACAATGAAAAACTGTGTTTGGATGAGCATGCTGCAGTGTTGCAGCTTCTTCCATGATAATATCCCGATCTCGATAATATGCCTGTCACCAAGTACGTAACAGGACGAATAGAAAGCTGTTAGCCAGCAGACAATAATATTTAGTCACTATTAGCAGGAAGAAATCACAATTCATTGCCATAACTGACTTACAGATCTCCTTCTTCGTGGCTCGCCCACCCTTGATCTCCGCGTCCTTAGCTTCTTCATGGGCGAGTTTCTCACTGACGCGCTCCTTTAATGTGCCCTTGCTACGCGCTCGGCGTATGCACCTGCATAGTTAGACGTGTAAGTAAGCAGGCAATGTAGTGAGTAGCAGCGTAACTGACAGAGTGAGTGCCTACCTCGACTTGTTCTGCGGATGAGTATGGAATGTGTTGTATCACGGGGAGAGTAACAAACTGGGGGCAATTAAAGTCCTCGCTGCTTCAGAACTATTTTTATCCAATCACGAAGGTCTGTCGATTGACTGGCGATTTGTCCAATCGACCCATCCCTGCAATTTTCAACGAAATTCACAATAATTAGTGGCTATAATACATCACTTTCGAATCTGCGGTCAACTAGAGAAGCGCCATATTTTCCCCGTTCACACTGGGAATTCCTGCAAGTGTGGAGATAAGCACCAGAGCATCTTCACACGTTATGAGCCCAAAGGCGCGAGATGGCAAGCGCGACTACCCAGTCTTCGGCGGCGAGCGTGCCAAGTTCCCGTCCTACAAGCATATGTTCCTGCTTTATCTGAGGCGTAAGAAACTGTTAGGCTACGTTATGCGGAAGGACTATGACCCGAGCAAGACATTTGAGTTCCAAGGAGCTGAGATCCCGGCGCTAGAGGACGCCCGCGCCAAGGACAGTGGTCCGGACGGGGCGTTTTCGCAGCAAGTGCAGTCGGACAGTGCGAAAGAAGAAGAAAGAAGAAAAAGGCGGCACTAAAGGCCAGAACAGTGGATGAACAAGTGGAAACGTGCTATATTGTGATGGATAGTATCCATACCGACTACCACAGCCTGATCGAAGATATGGATAACGCATTTGACATGTGGAAAGCTATCGTAGACCATTTCGGAAGTCGAGATCCTACGAACTACGCTAGTATGTACTCTGCTGTCTTCCGTGCGCGCCTGGAAGACGACGAAAATCCTGCCATGTTTGTGAGGCACTTGGACTCGAAGGTAGTGGCCTTCGAGCAAGCTGTGGGCATCCAGTTAGGTGATGTGTTTCGAAGCTTGATCCTGCAGCACCCCCTGCCCAAGAATTGGGACTATATCATTCGAGGATGGCTTGGACAGGCTAAAGTGCTGCAGTATCACAAACTACAAGAACTTGTTAGTACGGAGCTCAAGAAGATGAGCGGTGAAGGACAAGGACAGTGGTCCGAAGCCAAGGACAGTGGTCATGCAAAGGGCAGTGGTGAGAAGACTTATGCTGCAGTGGAGACGCGACCGCCTAGAGTGCAAGATACTGCTGAACCACGCCTGTGTTTCATGTGCAAGAACCAGGGCACATGATCAAACATTGCCCCGAGGAGAATCCTCACAAAGCGCCAAGGACCTGGAATAGCGAAGGACCACCTGCTAAGAGACAAAACACAGGGAAACCCAGAGCTAGAAAGGACGAGGACGAGCTTGCGCGTGTGAAGGAGGACTTGGAGAAGTTAAGAGCTGAGTTGAAATGAGGTGTTGCGCGTGTTGAGCCACGCGGAGATGCTTGGACCCCAAGACAGAACCAAGGTCCGCCTGTGTGGCAAGGTGGGGGCGACAGTGGTCGTCCTCATGACTACAGTGGTGGTCGACCAGGAGAGGGCGGACGCCCATATCACAGTGGTGATTTTCGTGGTGATGATAGGGGACGCCCACCCACATTCCAAGACCGGCACCATGGTGGACACCAGCAGTGGCAGGGTCCCCAAGGAGGTTATGCGCAATGGTGGAATAACTCTGGAGAGCAGCGAGGACCCCAGAAGCGGCATGGACCCCCGCCACCTCCACCAAGACGCAATATGGGCCGACCTCCTCCACGTGATGAGGATAGATTCCAGGAGAGGGCACGTGGCCGCTCCCCTCCTCGTGGACGTTCTAGAGACAGACAGAGGCGGTCTCCAGAACGTCGTGGGCGCTCATGGGATTGTCGTGGTGGTGGAGCTCCTCCACAACGCAGAGACTCATACGGGAGCCCTAACTTTCCGCGCCAAGAACAAATACAGGGGAACGTCTCCCAAGGTGGTGCGAGACAAGAACGTGGCAACTTTACTGCAAACGTGGAGATTCCAGAAAGCAAACGATTGTCTATATATAGGAGCGAGTTCTATGAGAGCGAAGTTGATTTGATCAACACTAGACTACGTGAGAAGGGTATGGTTAGAATCTCCAAAAATCCTGAGCACCACGGTCGGTGTTGTTGTGGTTGCAATTGCACCATGATCAAGGAGTTTTTACGAGAATTTAGGTGGTGTAAATATTCGTTATTAGAGAGAGAATGAGTGGATAGATTGCGTTGTGTACGCACGCTATTACAGTTGGTAGTCAGTTCTGAATTGGTAAGCCACTGAGGATACTCCGGCGGGGGTCGAAACGCGTCTGACACGCGTCCAATATGAACTCAATTCATTGCTAAATCCGTTTTTCTTTACAGATTATGGGCCCAATTTACGCGCTACTGTGGTGTCGATGAGGTAGCGACTAACCCTACCTGTGTGTCAGTGCCTGTTGAATATTGAATGAAGCGTGATTGTAGTCTCTGTTGTGCGGCGGTTGCTACCTTCGATGCTGAAGGGTGATTGTGATCAAGTCTGCAAGTGTCTACTCATTATAAACTCTACGTCAAGGTGTCAAGGTGTGAAGCAGCGGCGCTTTCCAGTGAAGACAACACAATGGTGTTGGGCAGTGGCCGCCCGGGTTGCGAATATCTGCGTTGTCGAGGTGTCGGGATGAGAGAATTGCTCCAAGTGGTGAAGCGTTTATCACGGTTCTCATTGGGGAGGCTGTTGCGGCTGCAATTGCACCATGATCAAGGAGTTTTTACGAGTATTTACGTGGTGTAAATATTCGTTTTTAGAGAGAGAAATGAGTGGATAGAGTGCGTTGTGTACGCACGCTATTACAGTTGGTAGTCAGTTTTGAATTGGTAAAGCCCCTGAGGAGTCTCCGGCGGGGGTCGAAACGCGTCTGGCACGCGTCAAATATGAACTCAATTCATTGCTTAATCCTTTATTCTTTACAACTCGCAACGAAAAAACCCGAAATTTTATAACCTGTTCATATTTTCAGCCCATTTTCAATTCTTCTTGACAAGAAATAATGTGGTGCTTGAGAAGAAAGAGAATCCTAAACACAGAGTTGGTTGGCGTTTTGGCGCTGATTGGAATATCAAAGACGCTATTGTGCCTTCAGGCAACGCTGCTGCACAAATTAGCAAGGTATTGTCCCACCCTGACGAGCAAGCAGGAGAATATACTTTTGGAGGACAGGTGTCCTCCAAAGCGATGTTTTACCAGCACCAGGTCTAGTTGTTAATGGAGTTGGGTCAATTCCAGTTCCGATCACGGAATATCTCGCTCAAAATCCCATTTTAAAGTGCGAAAAGTCCGGCACAATATGGACACCAAGATGGATGAAAACGTCCGCAAAAGTTGGTAACTCGATTCGGACCAGGCTCGGAAAAAATATTATGATTTCCGTTATTACTGTATTGTCCCACTACAATAACTGATTATTGAACATTCACGAAGTCAATAAAATACAAAATTTCTCCAATAATACCAATACAATATCGCTATATAAGGAAGTTTGGGTTCTTACGTTTTGTTTCGCATACACATGACGTATTACCGTAGGTTGATATTAATGAGTCGACGTTGCAACTCGGTGCTGGAGCTGTTGTCGTCGGAACTGGGCGGTCATCGCCTACCTGCCAACTACTTGCCAACTATCAAGCTAGCGTGCTGACTCGGTCCACAATGAGTTACATATTCACTCCCAGCGGAGCAGCTACGTACCGGTACAAAGTAGACAATCTCGTTTAAGTACACTGCCGATACAAGATCGAAAACAATTCGATGCTGTCGTACCGTCTCGTTCAAGTTATTAACCTTGTCTAGAACTCAGAATTTGATAGACAAACGGCCTAGACTTGAATGTGAAGCTTTCTAAGCATACTTACATCACATTTATCATTGCTGGCGATTCTTGTATGTATGTCGAGTGCCGCTGATTGGTATGATTTTTCAGCATCTATGAGAGTAAATAGTTGTTACAGTACCGGATCATAATCCCCATATCTGCTTCGTGAAGCTTGAGTTGTACTTTTTATGCCGCACATATGACAATATACTGATATTGGCCCCATTATTATTATTGTCACCGTTCATATTGCAATCATTACTACGGGTGTTGCTGCATCACAGTACACTATGATACTGTATTGTCCGATCCCTGGTTCGGACCACATTAAGTTTGAAAATGTGGCATGGCAGAAAGGATTGGACAAACTCAGGGAAATTGTAGCTGACCGTTTAGGGTACAAAAGTATTCCTCTTGATTGTTTCCTGTATAAACTGCTAGTGTATAGTGAAGGAGGTCACTTTCTGAAACTCCAAGACACGGAAAAAGAAGATGGGATGATTGCTACACTGGTCGTTCAACTTCCAAGTTCTCATGAAGGAGGTGATTTGGTTATTTATCGAGGAGGAGAAGTAAAACAGCGTCATAAATTTGGAAAAGCCGATGGAACTGCTCCTTTCCTACCACATTATGATGTACACTATGCAGATGCGAAACACTCCTTGGAAAAAGTAACAAAAGGATATCGTCTTACTTTCGTGGATTCGATTTGCTTGCCTTTAACTATAGTACAGTGATCAGATTTAAAATACCGTAACTTTTCTATTACATAGCATCTCACAGTCAATAATGGAGGAAAGTCAGCAAGCGATACATCGTTCAATTCGCATTTCTATACTTTTCCTTGCCTCACTGCGGCTCTCCGCTCAGACAACCTGTAGCGTCCAGGTGTAGAAGCAGTTTTCTGCCGACACTTGGTCGTTGCGCACATATGCGTGAACCACGTCGTACCATAGTCAACCGTGATCTCTTCACCAGCGAAGATATCCTTCGTTGTCTTCACCATAACGTGAACCTCATAGTTGTGATGCACCTCCAAAAACTCGGAATTGGACACGCAACTGTGGTTGATAAACCTGGCTATTGTTCCAATCTTCTCCGCGTCTATAAAGAGCTTCTTGTTTCCGCTGCACCGTGCTTGAAGCGAAAGGACGTATTCAGATTGCACAACATCCTTGTCGTAGTGTGATCCGTCAGCAGCCCGGTATACGGCGCTATTGCTGTCCCCCACCCGAATGGTGTCCGTAGCCCGGACACCAATTCCTGTAGCCGATGCGAAGAGCTCGACATCCTCCGTCTGGTAAATGCCGTTGGAGCAGTAACCGTCAAATTTGCAGTTATCCCAGGCGCAGAATAGCTGGCTTCCAACATTCGGACACGTTTCTGTGTAGCAGTCGCCGATGCAGTTGCACCTATCTGCAGGTCAACTATCCTTCGCGGACACGCCTCCCGCTACGAAAATACGGAGCGAACTTTTTACGTCCGACGGCCACTCCACCTGTTCCTGACCAGCGACTTCGGGATCATCACGCTACGTTTTCCATCCATTGCGAAGTTGGCCAACCAATCGGCCATTTTGTTATGTTTCCGATAGTGGTGAGTCCAACTGCTTACTGCTCATAGATCCGCGAGCCGCCTTGTCACCTTGTACGAATGTTGCAGGTACTATTAAGAACCCTACATGAACCCATTCTCCAAACTTTTGAGTGTTCGGAGTGCATTGATTGCGAGAGGGATATCTCATAAAGGAGGCCGAATTTGGACGCTGAGCAATACCCCTTATTTTACTATCGCATATGGAAATTTATCATCTTCAAGGGGTAAAATGCCCTTCAAGTTTGGCCTCAACTATTATGGCCAGTACAATAAGCCGGGTACCGGTACGTGTGAGAGATAGGGTTTCTCCTGGCTGATTCGCTGATTCTGTACCGGTTCATGTATTAATATAGGGGAAAACCGCTTTTGGGTGGAATTAATAATAATTCGGTTTGGGGTCCCCGGCGTTCCTCAAGTCGAAACTCGCCCTGATTTTAAGAAACCCACCGTGTTTTGAAAACATGATATCCAAGCCTCCTACGTTTTTTTACACTATTACTACGTTGCAAGTAGTCTAAGTGTACTCAAATTACTTTAATGTTGTTTACTGCCCCCTGATCTGATAAAAGGGTATGTAGCGTTCTGAGTATGTGTATCCTTAACGTACCATGTATCCTCGACGTATCCAGTCCTAAAAAAAAGCGTATGTGCATCAACGATACTCTGTGATTCTAGCGTATGCTATGTGAATTCCGTTTGGTGTCACCGTGGTGCATGTTGATGTCGACGTATCCCCTTCGAGCCTTTATAGCTCTAACCAAGGCCTCTTGCTCTTGCTTTCGTAGGGCGCGTTTAGCAGCTCGCTTCATGGCTTCCTTCTCCTGACGCACGCAAGTTTGTTGGTTGTGCCGCGTCTTCCGACATCGAGAGCAGTGTATTGGAGAGTCGCTGTTGATGTACTCCGAGCGGCTGCGAAGCCGAATATTCTTCGAGCATCCACAGACGGCTGAAGTGGTGGGGCTAACGCACGTTTTCAAGCTGCAACCGCACTATGACTACAGGCAGGTTCGCCAGCCACTTTGCGGCCAATACGGAGGCAGTGAGTACCGTATTCAGCACAGAGACTTGTACGAGCGCGCCGTCGATGACCCATCTCTGCTGGTCACCGAGGACAACGGTAACGCCTACATTGTGGCGCAGCTGCGGACGATCGCGGCGCGGTTGCAGGCGCTCGAGGAGCTAGTGAGGACCATCGCCCGACTGACGGCACCTTCGGGAGACTTGTCGTCGGATGGAGAGCACTCGGCGAGCGAGGAAGTTGATTAGGCTACAGCTTGTGAGGGCAGCCAAGCTGGCGAGTCTTCTGAGGAGGAGGAACAGGAAGAGAAGCCGTCACCACCGGCGATAGCGAAGCCGAACACGGGAAAGCGCAGCGCTGCCACCCGAGCAAAAAAATGAAGAAAGAAAAGCGGACGGCCAATGAAATCAGGCGTACGCTACGTGTGTATCCTTAGATATATGGTACGCTACAGTTACAGGGTACGTTCGGGTTACGGAGTACACAATTGTTGCAGCATACGAAAGGAGCACGCTGTCCAATTCGATAATCTCAGTAAATATGCCTCTTGGAAAACGTTTTCAAAACACGGTAGGTTTCTTAAAATCAGGGCGAGTTTCCACTTGAGGAACGCCGGGGACCCCAAACCGAATTATTATTAATTCCAGGACCCCAAAGTGGATTTCCCCATTAATATAATATAGACTTTTCGAGAACCTATTTGAGTTTCAGTTTAAGCTGAGACGAGTACCGTAATTACGAAGACGCTCAAACGAAACTTGATCGTGTGTTAGGTTAAAGCGATCACCCCTTGAAACTCAACCGCATTTCAGCTTCAGTGAGTGGATCAGGCACAACCTCTCGACAAAGATGGTGTTCGTCGCCCCCAAGCTGACGGCGGACCAAGCCTCGGAGATCCTGTGCCGCGTGTGGGTGGCAGCTAGAAGAAAGAGAAAGCGCTTTCTAGCTATCATGTCAGCACTCATGGCAAATCATTGCTTTCGCATTCTGGAACACGAGCCGCGAATCAATTTTAACAACAGCTTCGACCTTACACTAGACGATAGCACCGCACGCGTTCGCTACAACTTCACATTTTTTTAGCTCCACTATCTCGCTAACCAGTTACAGCTTCCGCAACACGCTCTATGGACACGTAAAGGCGACGTCGTATCGAGTGTCGATGCTCTGGCTATGGTGTGTCGCCGATTGACGGAGCCATCGAAGCTTTTAACCACTGCCAACGAGTTTGGTCGCTCAACCGCAGTCTACAGTCGCATAAGTAAAGAGACTATCGCTATTTGTACAAAAAGCACGCAAGACTGCTGTACTTTGCCATGCAACAGTTTTGAAGCGATTAGACGACTACTGTGCTGTTACACTCAAGGGCTCCCGCTGCGGGCATGTTGGGCCTTTATCGACGGCACCAGGCAGTACATAGCGCGGCCGAGCGCAAGGGATAATCCGGCGTCCAGCTTTGAAAATATACAGCGCTCAGTTTACAATGGTCATCCACGCCGGCACTGCTTTAATTGGCAGGCCGTCACCGCACCTGATGGTCTTCTTGTCAGTGTATACGGCCCTGCCGAGGGACGACGGCACGACACAACGATGCTAAGTATGAGTGGGCTGCTGGAGTATCTGGAAAATGAGGACAAGTTTGAAGGCAGGGTGATGTACGGTGACCCTGCCTATTGTACTTCTGGTTATGTATGCTGTCCGTTTCCACTTGCTGCACCGGGAAGTTTGCAGGCAGAGTTTAACGCTCGCATGAGTAGTGTTAGAGAAGCAGTCGAATGGGGGTTTGGCAGAGTAAAAACGCTGTGGTCTTTTTTCAATTGGTATAAAAAGATGAGAGCACGTCAAACACCAGTGGGTAAGCTGTTTTTAGTAGCTGCTCTGCTGACCAACTGCCATACCTGTTTACAGCCCATTGACAACCAATCTCTATGTACTTTGGTATGCGCCCACCTACACTGACTGATTACCTTAGCAGCTAACTGAGTACAAACTAACTTCCGCTGGCCTTTCCCATTGTTATCGGCAGCAACTTCACCATAAACGCTTGGTTTTCTCGTTCACGCTCCCTATCCGCGGCTTCACGACGCTCTTCTCGTCCCCTATCTGCCTCCATACGCTTCGTGTCAAATAATAGCATTTTCTCTGCTTGTTCCCGCTCAAAATTAAGTCGTTCGCGCAAATACTCGTATTTGGCACTCCCATTCCACATGGAGCCACTGCCTGCCTGCGCAATTGAATCTCTTACCACAGCAAGCTTTTCTCGCTTGCTTGACTTTTGAACACGGCGTTAACCTCGCGGAGTAGCCCGCTTTTGCCCAATTTGAACTGCATCGGTTCCTCTGGAGCTGCTGCTAGTTGGATCGGTACTAGCAGCAGCGTGCGCTGAATCTTGATCGCCCGTGTCCCTTTTTTCAGCACTCGACAGGTCATCGCCGTTTTCGCCTTCCAGCTCGGCCATTGCCATCCGCCGCATCAGCTCTCCTGAAGACTCGATGCCATTTTTTCCGCTCTCTCCAAACCATTTACCTCGTCTATCTTCTCCTTCCAGTTGTCCATGGGGTACACGATGTCTTGGAGGAGGACGTCACGCTCCTCGTATTCTTCAGTGGTACCTGAAGACCGCAAGGAAGAGCGCAGCTGGGCTCGAAAGACACGTACAATACGGTCGAAGCGTGTCCGCAGTGCTGGGCCATCCTTCTTCACAAAACCTTCGACAGAATGACACTTTTCAGCAATCGTCTCAAACGCCCTCCTGATTCCGTTGGAGGGGCCCACCGCTGATTCCCATGGTCGCACAAGATTGACGCACCTCAATAAGATAAGGTCGTCAGTCACCGTGAAGTTCTTCCTTGAACCCGAAGCTGTATCGACGTAAGAACCAGCACGGGGAGACAGCTTCTGCGATGTTGGTGGTCCCCTCCTGCGCCATTGTCGAGTGTTGGCAACGTAGACTGCGGGGGGGGGGAATATACTGTCCGAAACGGAAATATAAGTTAACGTCGTTCTCCTTTCAATTTTCATAAAACGGCGTGTTTTTGAAACTCAACCTAAACTCAATTGGTCTTCAAAAAGTCTCTACCAGTGGAGGCGTGCGTTTAAGGTGCGCCATCAGCTTTCCATGAGGGCAAGAACACGTGCTGGCCAGACTACACCTACCGACTTGGCCGAAATCGCTTTAAAATTTGCTGCGGAGGTTAAGGCGACAATTCTTAATCTGGGTGTTAAAAAGTGTATAACGCGGATCAAACAGGTGCTCTATTATTCTCTATTTGGACAGTTATCTGCAAAATGAACTAATTAATTCTAACATATCTTGGTGTTTTAGCCGTCTTTTTTGAATTTCTTCCTACCAGGACTATCAATAGTAAGGGTGCCAAAACCGTTTGGGTGCGATGTGCCGGGAAAACAAAACAAAGAGCCACGGTGATGCTTCTCGGTGACTCGGACGGCAATATCCGATTTCGGTAACCGGTCGCATACCGGTACGGAACACCAAACTGGAACTCACAGTGTGCCGCGTACAAGCGCTACCTTCTCCGCCGCGAGGGCCCGCATAGCCACCAAACTTGGTACGTAGCTTCGTAATAGACTATGCAAGGGCTGTGCTGAGTTTTATTAACGTAAATCGTGAATTGACGGAGTTTTGATCGTGTTGTAAATATGTGTATAGGTTTTTAAAGAAAAAATGGTTTGTTACCTGTTTACTCAACCTATGAAGCCGTGTTTACAAGATTATTCCTGATTAATGTCGTCGTCTGAGTCGATTTCACCAATGCTGGAATCGATAACACGCATCTTGGCCAGGTCCTCGATTAGATCGACAGCAGCAATGTCAACAGCTTGAAGAAGAGTACCGAAGCATTTTCGGTAACCGTTAGAAATGGTTGCTTCACTAAGTTCGTCGCACGCCGCTCGAATCCACCTTGCCACTGTAGTACGATTTGGAGCTGAAAGCTCAAACTTTTCACCAGGAACATGACCACGAAGTTGGTCACGTAAATGCCCTACCCACAGTCCTCGAAGCTGCGCCTTGAACGGGGCGTTCCATACGACGTCGACCGGCTGGCACACGGACGTTGTGCATTTAGTAAGTGCTAGAAGGACGACATTGATGGATGTTGCGTACGTGGTTACTTCATCGGTCCAATGACCGGAAAAGTCGTTCCACAGCAACAAAATCGGCACATTCATTTCGTTTCGCACGCTAAAGTGATACTTTAGAAACTGAATCGAAAGTTTACTATTCCACCAACCTAGAGGAACCAAAATTAGCAAAGATGCACTGGTACTTGCAATAAAAAAGTAGTCGCACCTTTCTCATTACCGTAAATCTCGAGATGCTGTTCTTGGTGAGCTTTACTTACGTCTCGCCAAATTGTCTTACCAAACCCATATCTCAAACGCCTGTTCTCCTCCTCTCTCTCCGGAATTTTCGAGGGTTTTGCCTTGAAAACGACGAATGGACGGCTCTCGGTCGCTTTTTCCGAGTGGTACCATGTGCCGGTACGTGACCTGTGGACTATAAGCGGAGGAAGTCGGTAATACATGCTGCGAACCAATCCTCCTCCCTGATGAAGGCTTTAATAGGGTACCGGTATTAATACATGTAATCCATTATTATAATAGTGAGTTAATAAACCTGGATTAAGCATAATATAATATTATATTAGGTGGTTTCTGCCGTTATCGAAAGCACCAGATGGTTTGACGGTAATCCCCAATGGGGATGGGGATTCCCCATTCCTTGAACACATAAGTTGGATCTTGTTTCGAAATGTACAGATCATCCTGTCCTAAATGATCCCTCCCTTAGATAATATCCCGCTATATTTTATATCGATGGTCCACCGTTTACCGGTTCCCAGTTACAATACTTTGATACCCCTGTCTGCTGCTACCAAATGGGCCAAACTTGATACTGAAAATGGGGTGAAATAAAGTATAAGTGCCACAAAACGATGGATCAAGACGTGTTTTGCACAAATAATATAAGACTGGCGCGTTTTGGCAACGATTCCTCTGTTTTAGTCTCATTTGGCTCCGACCCGAGTACGAATAATTATCATCAAGCAATATTTCAAAACCTACCTTATACTGTATAATATGCTTAATCGAGGTTTGTTACTCCACTAAAAGGTAATCCTGCTATACTTGATATCAACTGAAGCAACGGCAACTATTAGTTAGGACAGGATGATCTGTACATGTATCAGGAAGTGTGGATGCACATCATTGTGAATGCAAGTACCGGTAGACTGAATGGTTAAGGAGATACCGGTAGGCAGGGAGGGAGGTGAAACCAAGTGCGATCCGATCCGCTCAAAATTGTCAATGTGATGCCTGTGGATCGACTTCTTAAACGTAGACTCATCCCATGCTTATACTAGTCGAAGTACATTTTCTGCAGTATTCGTGGTGCAAAGAGGGATTCGATTCGCCAGAGGCACTTCGTATATGTTTGTTTTTTTCCAGATTTGAGGGGGAATGACATCCATCCCGCCTGGGTGTGACGGACGGGGGAGCAAATCCAATGTTTTTTCATGAGGGTGTTGGTATCCACGTGCGAGTTGACATGTGAATTTGTGTTGCGATCAAAGATTGCGCGATAGAATACCATAGACACGCACACTTTTGGGATACATTCAGCGGAGAGTCCCATATATTTAGACATGCTACTGTAATGTAGACAACCTTGACGTACATTGTATTGATACCGTACAGACATGCTGGGGTTTAGGTCGCCTAACCGAGTTGGCTACCGACCAGGTTACAGTATCCTATATAATACAGATGTTGCACGGGTTTTCAGATTCCTGGCGTACCACGATGAGCAAATTGATCCCCGACTCGGGACTCCGAGTAGTGATTTCAGAATACACACAATCTGGTTAATATTAGACAGACTAGACCCAGAGATGGAGATGGATATTTACATCATAGAATACATGATGTATGTAGGCTGTAACAACAAAGAGGAGCATATATTGAAGGTTGCTACGGATTTTTAACCTCACGCCGTTTTCCACTTATAGCATGTATTAATACATATACATGTACAGTAATAATAGGGAGTGTTAAAAATTCAACACCCGCACGTAAAAAAACTGATGACCAGACAGTGTCGACAAAAGAATCGATTCTGACTTATTATATCTAAGACATGCTCGAATAAAAAGCTACAGTACCCGTATCCTCTTGCCTTACTGTAGAGAGCTAGGATTTTTTAAAGGACGAACTGCATTGGTACGGTATTGAGATACGTAGCTGGACATAATCGATTGCCCATCAAAGGTCATGTAAAACCAGAGGAATTACCTAATCCAAAGTGGATACTGTATCCACTTGGATTTTTTCTGGAGACCCACTCACTTTTCCAACTCAAAAATTCATAAACTGTTAATTAAATATAACATTACTTTCATAAATTTCCCCATGCTTGAAAACGAGCCTTTTGGTCTTTTTCGTCTTCAAGGTGAAGCTCCGCAGTGGCATGTCGAGTGATGAAGAGGTTGAGCCTGTGCGTTTGCCAAAAAAAGAAGATCGGGCTCCCTCGAAAATATCAAAATTGCACGTGCTCCAAGTGCGGCCTCAGGCTGAATACTTGAGGAGGATCATGTGCGACCGACGCTCGGTTGCTACCCGACAGACTGCCAGAGGCTGTACGCAAGAAGGCGATGCGTTTTGCAAGCAGGTGGTACTACGAGGCGTGAAAGCGTATGCACCCAACTGCGCGCGAGCTCACCCTGACGAGGTAAGAAGACGGGAGGGTGTCCGGACGACTGGTGCTTAGGCTGCAGTGAGTGAAGCATGCCAACAGGAACAGGGGATACGTAGTATCCTATATGCGGTTTTCATAAGAATAATATATTAATAAAGAAAATGACAGTGACGCAAATGTACCGTACTTGTTTAAGCACAGCCACTATCCTATGTGAAAATTCCAAGTGGATATCCACTTGGATAATGTAATTCCTCTGTAAAAACCATCAGCTCATCGAGCACCATGCGATTGAATTGCAATCATGATTTGACCTGGACCAACGGAACGAGCGACGAAGGGAATTGGCTGTGCATCATGCACTGCATCATGCACTGCATGAGTCTGCATGTCGTAAACTGGGCGTTTCAATAATACACATTGAACTACTGTACTGTACGTAATCTATACCTTAAGTCATCACGACTCGACAATCGACTGCTCCGCTACATTTGCCAAGACATTGCAAAAACCAAACTCCGGACCCACCACAAATACCGGGTACATCAAATAGGTACAGTACAGTAGAAATCGTTCATCACAAGTTGAGATTCACAACTCGTTCTACCTCGGAGACCACAAGTCAACTGCAACAATGAACGTCCGCCTCGCCGCCTTTGTCGCTGCGCTTGCCTGCCTTTCCAGCAGCGTCACCGCCGGCAGCTGCCCGTTCGGCCACGACAAGGTCGCATCCGTACCTAATCAAGACCGTCAGATCTCCTCCGAGTTGTACGACGCCCGGAGCTGCCAGGTGATCGACTACGATCTCGTGAAGAAGGACCTCGAGGTGCTCATGACCAACTCGCAGGACTTTTGGCCCGCAGACTTCGGTCACTACGGTGGTCTCTTTATTCGTCTCGCTTGGCACTGCAATGGATCCTACCGTCGTGCTGATGGCCGCGGAGGCTGCGACGGTGGTCGCATCCGCTTCAACCCAGAGCACAGTTGGGCCGACAACACCAACCTGGATAAGGCACTGAAGTTGCTCAACCCTATCAAGGAGAAGTACGGTACTGCACTTTCGTGGGGTGATCTCATTGTGTTGTCCGGTGACGTCGCCATCAAGAGTATGGGAGGCCCTGTGCTCGGTTTCTGTGGTGGTCGCCGTGACGATGCTGACGGTACCAGCAGCCTGCAGTTGGCTATGACACCTGAGCAACGGAGCGTGGCGCCTTGTGCAGTAGACGGTCAGTGCAAGGAGCCCCTTGGCGCAACCACCTTGGGTCTCATCTACGTGAATCCAGAAGGTCCGATGGGTGTTCCTGACCCTGTGGGCTCGGCACCTGAAGTACGTGACACTTTCATGCGCATGGGAATGGACGACCGTGAGACGGTTGCTCTCATCGGTGGTGGTCATGCTTTCGGCAAGACCCACGGCGCATGTACGACTGGTCCAGGCCCCGACCCGTTGCAGTCGCCTGAGAACCCGTGGCCAGGAACCTGTGGCGAAGGTGCCATGAAGGGCAAGGGAAACAACACGTTCACAAGTGGCTTCGAGGGCGCCTGGACGTCTACACCGACCAAGTGGGGAAATGGCTACTTCAAGGGTCTCACCTCGTATGAATGGGAGAAGTTTGACGGCCCCGGTGGTCACGTGCAATGGCGTCCTGTACCGGACACAAACCCTCCTGTTCGTATGCTGACGGCCGATATCGCTCTGCTCCACGACCCGAGCTACAAGAAAATCTCGCTTGAGTTCGCAGCTGACCAGGCTGCACTTGACGAGGCCTTCTCGCGCGCCTGGTACAAGCTGATGTCTCGCGACATGGGACCCGTGGCTCGTTGTCGCGGTAAGGACGTTCCTCCGGCCCAGCCGTTCCAGAACCCGCTGCCTTCGGCTCCCGGTAAGCCTACGAACTTCGACGCTGTGCGCTCGGACATCCGCAAGCTGCTCAAGCAGTCGGTCAACGGTCTCACGAGCGACTCGGGCAGCGACGGAAAGCCGTACAATGGCGCGCTCTTTGTGCACGCTGCATGGCAGTGCGCTTCGACGTTCCGTATTACGGACTACGCCGGCGGCTGCAACGGTGCCAAGATCCGCTTCGCGCCGCAAAAGGACTGGCCCGTGAACGCCGGTGTCAACAAGATCATTGCCGCCCTGGAGCCTATTAAGAAGTCGTACCCGTCCCTCTCAACTGCCGATCTCATCGTTCTGGCTGGACAAGTGGCTCTGACTGATGCTGGTGTTAAGACTACATTCCTCGGTGGCCGCACAGACGCCCTGAACGGCGGGGGTGATGAAATTTTGGCACCTCGTACATACTATAACACGTCGGCTATCGCCGTCCAAGACAACCTCAAGATTTTGGGTGTGTCGGGGCAGGAGGCGGTGGCTCTTGCTGCTCGTCCGCGTAGCGTTGTGCAGCAAAAGGCGTTGGGCTACAAAGGCTCGTACGGCAACAGCTCTGCGAAGCTGTCGAACAACTACTTCAAGGTGCTGTTGAATGAGAAGTGGGCGCCGATCTCTGCGAAGGAGTTCAAGGCTGCGGGCAAGGAGCTGTACATGCTGGACTCGGACCTGGCGCTACTGGAAGTCCCTGACCTCAAGAAGGCGGTCGAGCTCTTCGCTTCGAACGAGCACGCTTTCGAGAAGGTGTTTGCATCCGCTTGGGCCAAGGTCATGACGGCCGACCACTTCAAGGCGTCGAGCTACTAAGTCAATGGAGTCTAGTATTTCTGTAGTGATAACGAGAAATTGACAGCAACAAGAGTACCACATGTATATGTTCAACCCTCTTTCCAAATCAAAGCACACAATACTGGAGTGTGTCATTTAACTGCAGGTTGTGCACGTAACTATTAATACGTGTCCAAGTGGACACAAAGGAATCAAGTGAACGCTTGGTTAGTCTGAAACCGGAAGGACGAGAACATTACGAAGACTCGAGCCTGATTTTATACCAAACCAAACTAATCGAGACAGAAATCAAAAGTAATGAAAACATGCGATCTCCTGACAAAAGTGGCAAATTTACACTTGATACCAAAAAATAAATTTACATCTTTATTATATTTGTCTAAAAAAAGCTACGAATCCAATAATATTGTCATACCGGTATTATGACAGGCTGAATTGTAACAAAAAAGGTAAACGAAACCAGCTAATATCATAGAATATTATTATTCATGAGTTCCTGTCGTCTCACCACAAAGCTACGAATCCAATAATATTGTCATACCGGTATTATGACAGGCTGAATTGTAACAAAAAAGATAAACGAAACCAGCTAATATCATAGAATATTATTATTCATGAGTTCCTGTCGTCTCACCACCCAATACTCAATACTTTTGTAGCAGCGATGATTTGGTTCGACGACGAAGAGTATGCCAACTATGACGACTCGGAGCCGACGGAAGCCGATATTTTCAAGTCTGGCGAATGGCCATTTGGAGCGTCGGGCAAAGCTGACGACGTTCCCGTGCCAGAAGGACCAGTTTGCGCCCAGATCAGCAACATTCTTGGCCATTCGGATGACAATAACAAGGCAGGAGAATATTCGTTTGGAGGGGAAGCCACGACGCTGACGGTCGCTCCGGGGCTTTTCGTCCAGGACGTGGGGAGTATCGCACTCCCTCTCTGTAAAGAACAAGCAGACAAGTTGATTATCAAGTGTGACAAATCTCCGTTTGGACGGAAGTTGGACACTTTAATGGACGAAAACGTCCGCAAGAGTTGGCAGTTACAGCCCGACCAGGTGGAAATCAAGAACCCATTGTGGACAACTGGAATGGACCAGTTGGGAGATACTATTGCCTCTCGCCTGGGCTACAAGGGTGTCCCCATGCAGTGTTTGCTGTACAAAATGCTGGTGTATGGAGAAGGAGGACACTTTGTGAAACACCAGGACACGGAGAAGGAGGACGGAATGGTGGCCACTCTGGTGGTTCAGTTGCCAAGTGAACATGAAGGAGGAGACCTGGTAGTGTATCGTGGAGGAAAAGAGGTGCAGCGTCATGATTTCGGTAAAAAGAATGGCACGGCCAGTTATTTGCCGCATTTTGCCGTGCACTATGCTGATGCTGAGCATTCATTGGAGAAGGTGACGAAAGGCTATCGTTTGGTGTTAGTGTACTCGATCTGCTTGCCGGCCAATATGCGAGGACTGGAGAGGAATCCGGACAAGTCGATGAGTGAGGAGCTAGCGGGCGCCATTTCCTGTATGGAGTCTGAGGATAAATTATTTTCGCTACTTTTGACTCATGAGTACACGGAGAAAAGCATCACGGGCTTGGGATCAGGAGCGTTGAAAGGCGTAGACCGAGCGAGAATGGAAGCATTGCAGGAAGCCAACAATGCTGTGGACTGCACGAAGAAGCTGCTGTTCTTCTTCGCTGACCTGACCCATGATGCCGCTTTCTACGATGCTGGAGGTGAGTGGGAAGAGGACAAGCACAAGGAATCGATCACGTGGTTTTCGATGAGTGGCAAGAAGCTCGCTACTGCATCGAAAACGTCGTTTTTCCTTAATTTCCTTAACCCCGACCAAGAAACACTGGCGGATCTGTGGGATGAACGAGGTGAAAGCACCTTTGAAGGGTATCTCGGAAATGAAGGAGCTACGAGAAACACCTCTTATTCTCGATACGCAATCGTTGCGTGGCCTGTGGCAAATGGCGTGGAGAACACGTTAAAGTTCATCAACGCGGATGCTGCTATCGAAGCTCTAAAAGCCCAGAAACCTGTCGCGCCAGACGCTCTCCGCAAGTTTATAAATGCTGTTGGTGATAAGGTGGATGGACCTGAGGCCTCTACGTATCAACCGCTGTTAACCGCACCCAAGAAGTCGTCTATCTCGGACGAGTTCTCGCAGACACTTTGTGAGTTCCTCATCGAGTGTGGCGATACGTCGCTGGTGAACTTGTTCTTCTCCAAGATTTGTAGTAGCGCCGGTGACTGCTCTACCCTGATGCCTACCATTATCAAACTAGCACGGACATTCGACTGGAACGAGATTGGTCAAGAACTGCTGAGTGCGCTGAAGAAAAATAACAAAAGCACTGGTTTCGGAGCGTTCAGCGATGCTGGTGTTTCCACAATGCTGCAAGTTGTCCAGGGAGTTAACGAAGGCCCTGCTAAGCAAGCGTCGATCAAAGCAGCGGTGCAAGTCGCCCTGAACGTTCGCAATGAGACTTTGTGCTCCTCGAGGGTAATCGGGTCATTGTGGAGTTGGACGATTCTCCATGGTGACAAGAGTGACGTTGAGAATTTAGCCAATATTTTCAAGAGTATGGACGCGGAAAAGTTACGTCCTGTGACTGACATGTTCTTGCGGGATCTGCGCGACATTGACGCATTGAATGAGCACTTTGCTGTACTAAAATCCATCGCTGGAGTTCGGATTAAGTGGTTGAAGACTCAAACTGGACCCCAAGAGAAGCCTTTCACCTGGGAAATGCCAAATGCTGAGTTCTCCGACAATGCTCGAATTCAGTCTTTCCTACATGGTCCTGAATTGGTTATGAAAACAACTGGGGTACGAATCTTCAGTGGACTCCCTGACGCTCGTAAGTTTGCTACCAGGACGCCGCAAGTCAACGCTTCGTTTAAGATGGAACCCGCGGGCAGAGGTAAAGATGCGTACGTGACTATCACAAAGACGCGGGAGTGGTTTACCAAGCAACAAGGCAAGTCAGGCCAGTACAAGGCAGAGCTTAAGCGTCTTACGGATCGGTTTGGTGATGTTTCAGCTGACGATGGCCCAGCCCAAAAACGTGCTCGACTCGAAGTGGCAGACTGAACGTGATTTATAGCAAAAAAACTGAAACAAAAACAACACTACACATTTCGGTAGGATCATAAAAAAAACATGTGCGCTTCACATGTAATACCGCGGGCAGGCCAGTAGTTTGGGTGGTATACACATAATATGTATTGAACACCATTAACTATATTACAATAATATTGTAATATGGATGAATATCATCAAATCTCCGACGTACTTAAGAGTAAGTCTTACAAATTTCTAGTGTAGTGTTGTCGGAGCATATCATAATCTCCGACGTACTTAAGAGTAAGTCTTACAAATTTCTAGTGTAGTGTTGTCGGAGCATATCACTTTAACCTACACCTAATGGAACGTGATATTCATATATTCTTCAACATAATTGAGTCCCCTTGTTTGTCCATTGGTCGGAGCCCTGGGGACGGATGGCATGTGCGAGCGCAGCGAGTGCGCCTGTGGTTTGCAGGCCGGGTGCGGAGCACGCGGATGCAAACCCAGGACTAAGCACTGGTCTACTGGCAAGCGAAGGCGCAGCCGTAGCGGGCTTAGGGTTCTGTCACCAGCGAGCCCTGCGAGCCGCCAGGGTTATTAGGTACGCGCGGAGCGCAATGCAGGGCGATATTCTAAAACATGAAAGACACCCCTCCGATTCGCAGCTTCTATGCACTGGTCGGAGCGGGTCGGAGGGTCGGAGATTTTACGGTATGGT
>JAIKVB010000545.1:0-23512 GCA_024679045.1 Phytophthora brassicae | reverse complement strand
TTTAAGTTTCTATGGAGCCTATTTCTTAAGCAACTCCTAAAAGAAGTTGTTTGTCTTCCGCGAAGCTTTTCACCTCGGTCTTTTCCTTCGGCTTGCATATGGTGGGTGTACCAAACTCGTTACAGTGGGTCTCTCTCTGAGAGTCTATGTTCGGTCGATCTGAGTCTTCACGCCAAGCGAGTTGTCAGTTCCTTCAGGAAACCAGAATACGTACAGAGGGTCACCCAGAACCTTGTCCAGTCAATCAGTTACAATCCGTTACAGGGGGTCTTTCCGGCCTTGTCCGGAGATCTCGTGGATCCCGTCACGAAGTTTGGTATTATGGCAGCTGTGCTGCACTCTGTGGAGGGGACATCATGAGCAAAGAGATTCCCAACTCTATTTGCTTTGGTGCTTAAATTTCTTGAGCGCTAGGGATCACCA
Organism: Phytophthora brassicae; assembly: GCA_024679045.1. Lineage (NCBI taxonomy): Eukaryota > Oomycota > Peronosporomycetes > Peronosporales > Peronosporaceae > Phytophthora > Phytophthora brassicae. The sequence goes on along the minus strand of JAIKVB010000545.1, from coordinate 23,089 downwards.
CTTCCGCACGTCTTAGTACTTGTTGCTTGTTGAGCGCTTCGAGGGGGTACCGAGTCCTCGGGCGCCTTGGCGATGCGATTTTTGTGGATGCGAGGGGTCCACCAGGTCCACCACAATTTGGTGTTATCTTGGGTATGACATGCGAGGGCCACCAGGTCCCGCATGCTGCAGCGTAGTAGTTAATCTTGGTGGCAATCGCCAAACACGGCTCGCTGCTTCCGTGCTTGACGCACAGGAATACCCCCTCTCGCAATCTGGGAGGACTTCTTTCGAGAAAACGAGATCTTCTGAAGAGGCCCCTGGCGCACGTGAAACACACCGAAGAACAGCGTAGAAAGCACCGGTGCATTGTAGACTCCAGTGATGAAGAGTACCCACCACCTAATATCCTCGCCCAAGATGACCACTCCAACAACTCGAGGTCGGCACCCGCTACGTGGCTCCACGATAGCAAGAGCAGTGAGGCTGACACAGAAACACCACCATGACTCTCACCCGCGCTTGAAGGACCGCGTTGCTAGTGTGGCGAACTCGCCACGCTCCCCGGATGAGAAGCCCCCCTGCTCGTCAATGGATGGCTATTCCGACCACTTTATCGCCTGTTTTGTTGGAAACCCCGCCCAGGGTGCCAACTCGAACGACTAAGACGCGCCATCCCAGTCAAGGGCCATGCAGAGACCGCCACCAACCACGTCGTGTTGCCGCCTCCCCATACGCTCACCGCAACAATGTCAAAAGACATTCGTCCGTCGATTTACATGTTCCTGTACGTACCGACTCGGATGATCTAATTCGGACGCGTCAGGAGTTGGCTCATTCAGATGATATTTTCGTGCCTTGTACGGTATTATTTGTCTGCGCGAGAATTTCAACCCGTTCGCGACTATCTTTCCGAAAGTCCCTCGCTTCGGCTCCTGTGGCTGCTGGAATCCATGCCGAGTTTCAACGTGCAGAAATGCACTCGTGAATGTTTACTCCAACATTAATTGTTGTCATTATGAAGGGAAATGTGGAAACGGACTGGATGAATCGACGAAGGTGTTGCTGGGGCGCTGGTTCGAACAAATCGATTCGGCGTGTTCGCTGCCGAAGACATTAGCGTGGGCGATGTACTGGGCCAGTACCTCGGTGAGATTCAGCACGTAACAGTGTCTCGTGCTAGTCGTCCAAGAAACGGAGGATACCGTCTCGTTTTAAGACAACGTCCAGAGAAACCATCATATCCAGTGTGTGCGGCGATCAACGCGGAACGTATGGGTAGTCTAATGAGATTTGTTAACCATTCATGCAGACCTGTAGCCCAGTTTGTCGAGGTCGCAAACGGACGTCGCACGACAGTGGTTGTGCAAACAACTGAAGATATTCGTCGCGGAGAAGAGGTGACTGCGGACTACGGCGAAGACCTATGGTTCGTATGCCGGTGCAAGTTGAAAGGGTGTGTGCACAGGAATATCCAAGGCGCAAAGTACCCGTGACGAGGCCCATGGGTGTATAGCCGGCTGCGTAAAGCCTGGTGCCATGTAGGTATCAATACTGAGCAGCAATATGCATGTTTGTATAAATTTAATAAGATCGTGTGGAAAAGATGAACTAACGGCTTTGTCGAAATCGTTGGAAGGGCATTTAGCAAGAGGACACACCAATCGTCGTCTTTGAAGGGAGTGGTGTGAGGTTTGGCGCGCAAGCGGGTTTTGAGACCCGCTTCGATATTTTAGACTTGAACGCTGTATACCCTCCGTTTGCGCGCGCAGATTTGCGCGCCTTGAAGTTGTCGCAGAGCAGCTACGTTTAAAAATCTTGGTAATTTTTTTGACGAGGGCGACAACTACGGCTAGACTAAGCCGTTTCGGCCCCCGATCATCTCGCTTCTCACTCTGATTTTCGCCTCGCAGCCACAAAGACTCAGCATCTTCGTTCTCCAGTCAACGACTAGACTAAGCCGTTTCGGCCCCCGATCCTCTCGCTTCTCACTCTGATTTTCGCCTCGCAGCCACAAAGACTCAGCATCTTCGTTCTCCAGTACGAGCCTGTCTACGGTAAGAAGTCACTACCGCATGAGTTATGTACGGTATCGCCCTGACACTGCTATATTATGATTATCTGTAGATGGGTAAGAACTCGGGATATACAAATTACACCTTGGCTGACGTCGATCGCCTTCTCGTCCTCGTCGAAGCGTCACTTCCGCTGGGTAAGGACGAGTGGGGGCGCCTAGCGGTCAGCTTCAACTCTGGGCGTGCTCGTGGCTCACCCGAGCGCGGTCATGAGAGCTTGCGCTGTAAATTCAAGGTGCTGTACAGCACGCACAAACCTACTGGTATGCCAGACATGCTACCCCACATCCAGAAAGCAAAAGAACTGAAAGAAGACATAGACGAAAAGGCGAATGTCATCGAAATGTATGATACTGCAGACCGCAACGCTCGCATCATCGAGCCCGACTTCTCCCTCGACCCCGACCCGGATGACAACTTTTACGAAGGAGGTGATGAAGAGGGTGTACAGTCGACCACTGTCCCCAACGAACCCACTCCAGGCGAATCGACCACCACGGACGGGTCCTCGAGTGGAAACTGTACGGAGACCAGCCGCATCTCTTCTATCGGAGAATTTCAGGGAATGCTTACATCGCCATTGATTGGCGAGGGCCTCGAAACACTTGTACGAATGCCGAGCCCAGGTCCTCGACGACAAGATCAAATTCACGCGTGTCTGCTGCTGCCAGAGTATCGAGGAGACCTCGAAAAAATGCTGTAATTCATACAGCGAACAACGCGGGAGTTTCGGCAGAGCCGTTAGTAGTGCAAGGTCAACAGCCAGTAAGGCACGACGACAAAAAAATAAGTCGAAGTACCGAAATTTTTCAAATCGTCTGGGGAAAAAAGGTTTGACGGACCGCCGTGATACCGTTGGTGCGAAGCGCGCCCTCGAGGAAGACAAAAATGCCTTGAGGCTAGTTACGCGATGGCGAAAAGACTCAGAGCAGTGAAGGCAGCTACTGCACTCAGAGCGAAAATGGCGGGCCTCGAAAACGCAGCAAACAGCGTAGGAGGGAGTATAATGGAGACGATTCTTCTTCTCCGTGAAGAAAACGAACGTAAGGCCGAGGCTCGCCGGGCGGAAGAAGATCAACGTCGTCGTGAAGAAGTTGCTGCTCGCGAAGAGCGTTACCTTGCAACATCGGTAGAGGCCGACGAACGTCGTCTTCAGGATAAAATTGACATGGAAGAACGTTCTCGTCGCGACCACGAGGAGGCTCGCGCGCGCATGCAGGAGCTGCTGATCATGATCCAATTCTCGCAAAAAAATTATAAACTAAGCTTGTGTAGGGGCGACGTAAAACCATCCCATCAGGTTTAGGCTATAAAAATTCAATTTATAGTTTTTCGTATTGAGCACTAAGCCTCCGATATGAACAAGTCAAATACATTTGCTTGAAAAATGAACATGCTAAAAAAGCTTTGTAAAAATTGGTGTGAGGTCACAAAATCATTAATTTCAATGTTGTAACGAGAGAGATTAGTATCGAGTGGACACCCTTCTACATACATTATACGTAAGAGCCAACCGTATCCAGACGCGGTCGGATTTGCGAAATGCCAACCGTTCGAACTCGGTATTTCGCCATGCATAAAAGGTTGTTGAGTCATAGTCAGGGCCGTAGGGAAGAGGGAGGTTTACGCGGCTTTTTAACTTTTGAGCGCTTCCCATCTCCCATTCAGCGGCCTGCCTTACCGACGATATTACGTTGTGAAGAGTTCTAGCCGAACCCCTTAGCGACGACCACAACTGTTCGAAATCTCCGTCCTTGAGTGGAGTAAGAATTCGACCGGACATCTGAGTCGAACAGGGGAACGCAGAATCTGAAACCACATACATCCGTGTGTCGGGACAATACACCGGGTTTAGCAGCTTGTTTCGAAAACCCAATGAGGTGTCGGAGTCGTTCCACGACCCAGGGCAATTGTGTCGACACCACTCGATACACCCGTCGGCAGGGAAGCAAATCGTCCCTGTAACAAAAACAGAATGAAGCCAGCCATTATACATGGCATTCTGAATGTCAGCGTTAGACGGCTGCTGGACCTACACGAGAGCTAGAGTTAATTAGGATATATACATCGATTCGAGAATTCATTTTCGTGTACCTTAAAGTTTTTACCGTCAATGAACTCAAACGTGAATTTTAGACGAGTTTCACGGGCCTCGACGAGCTTGGCTAGTTCGGTTTGACGGGACGGAGACGGCCACGATATCCACGCAGATGCGTTGTTGTTGAGAGCCTTGGCGAGTGCTTCCTCCGCTCTTCTCAATGTAGGTGATAACGTACTTGGCGGTGCTCCAAACAACATACACAAGCTTCCTAGATACATAGAATCGACGTAAAATCGCAACAGAAGTCCCAACACCTGGTGATGGTAGCGGAACTTGGGTGGCCGGCCCTTCGATTGTGCACGTGGGATGTAGTAGAAGCGAGAAAATCGCCCGATGAGCTTATGAAACGCTGGTCTGTCCTTTGACAAGCAAGATAAGACGTAGATGAATATGGTTTCATAATACAGCAGAGCAACTTAAATATCTTACCTGGTCTTTATGAAGTTAATGTCTGCCCCGTACTTGTATAGCAGCATTTATGCAGAGTCACACGGCGTCTCCAAATACTGAGACGTCAAATAATGCCGACTCCTCATTGCGATCTTCGACGCATCCGTCACTAGCAAGTGAAATGCCTCTTTTCTTATCTCGCTCAATTCCATCCCTTGCTTTTCGAAGGCGCCTGCAAACACAAGCAACAAGTCCAAGTCTTCGCCCGGCATCTCCCCTTTCTGCAACTTGAAGAATGGGAAGATTTAGAGGTGCGAGCCCGACGTGTCCGTGGGGAAGTGTCGGGTGCATCCAAATGTACCTTATGATTCTACTTCCTCTGTCCGGAAATATAGGGCCACGCCCATAGTTAAGCTTTGTCCGGAAATATAAGGCCGAGTACATTTACATCCGTTTTGGTTATGCAAGGGGGGTAAGTACGACCATCTTGGCAAGCTCTATCGGAAAACACCACCTGCGCGAGACTGCCTTCCACTGTGGCCCTTACGTCCACTCTCCACGTCACCTAGCTTTCCGTCCTTCCCAGCATCACGAGCCTTTTACCCCAAACAGCGGATAGAACACTCCAGAATGGCCGCAATACAATCGTACTCCGTGGGCGGCAACTTCATACTTGACGCGGTTTGTGCCTTAATGAGAGGGTGAGCTCCAGCTCCTGTGGGGTCAAGTCCTTCCGCTTCGGGTGGTCTAGTGGAAGCTAGCGAGTCATCGATGAGGCTCCAAACCCAAAATGACGATCTTTAATCGGCCATATTTTGGGCTGTATGAGGCCGATTGCAACGAATCAAGTTTCAACGTGCTTGTTGTTTATTGTTTAATCATTTTAACCAATCAAATGGCTCGTACGCTCTGTTTCAGCCTTATGATTGGCAAGAGAAAAAAAGTGGCCCTATATTTCCGGACAGAGGAAGTATTCAACAGTCTAAATTAGGAAAGTATCAGTACCGGTAGGACATAGGAAGTATCTATAAAACACTTGTAAGTTTTTTACGATAAAGCGACATAATTTTTGTTATGGCCGACATATCTGCTGCAGATATGTCGGTCGGATAAGGCATTTTTGGAAGGCGTCCTTTAGTGTATTTCAGAGGTGCAAAATAGCGTCACTGTGAAGTCGTGAAAAATGCAGTAAAATTACTGTATCAGTAAAGAGCTTTTAATTAAAGTCCTTAAAATTAAGTGGCTACAGTATCGGAATGCTAAATCGCCAAATCGACAAACCAGTGAATCAATTGCCAAAGATAATATTATCAGCTGCGGGCTTTCTCTTGATCTCAAAGGGTTCGGGGACCTAAGCAGCTATCTGCCTCATCAAAAAATACATGTACCGCGATGAATGCGGCGGTACATGTACATGTAGTGAGGGTGTGTGTAAACAATGGCAGTACTGCTGCATCCCCAGTCAGTGTACATTTACAATAGTCGTCAAATACGTTAACGTGGGACACAAATTAGTGTCCGTTGACACTCAAACTAACGAATAGTGACCGGTCTTATATTTATTAGTAGCCTCCTAAAAGCTGCCAGTATCAGTTTCGAAAAGGGATTTACTAATTGTAGAGGGTTTCTACTGCTCGACCAAATCACCATTATCCAGCGCTTCACCAAGATCGTCGAAGTTGTGTGGGTCCACAGCCACTTTGCCCTGGCTGATGCTCCACTGCTGTTGAAATTGCCACTTGTAAACAGAATGCTTTCATATCAACCACTGCGATGGGTTTTTACTGCTGTTGAAATTGCCACTTGTAAACAGAATGCTTTCATATCAACCACTGCGATGGGTTTTGTGAAACCGAGTAGGGCGAGCAGTGCTCAACGGGAGCACCGTCGATTCAGGAGTTGATTTTTTTGTGAAACCGAGTAGGGCGAGCAGTGCTCAACGGGAGCACCGTCGATTCAGGAGTTGATTGACAAGCTGATCGCACCGAGCTGCAGCAGTTTTTACTGATGGTGGACGTGGGTTTGCACGCACCGATACGACACCTCATTCCACGCATCTATCAGTCCACATATATTGTCTTTAAAACTTTTGTAGATGTCTATTTCAACTGCCTGCCAGGGCTAGAATCACTGACATCAATGTTGTAATTGTATCGGTACGTTATTATATTGAACATTATAAACGAAAGCGTGGAGGGTTGGGTCTTATATTCGTTAATTTGTGCTAACAATAAATCCACCTTTCATATATTAGTGTCGGTGACACTAATTTATGTCGCGGAAACAGTGCGGGTGGGACTCACCATGTTTTGGTAATCGAGCGCAGTTCGTACCTCACCACTTCGCTTTTTGCGCCCTCTGGCACAAGTGGCTTCCGGGATACCTCCAGGTCGCTGTGCGCGTAGCATTCATGTAGACAGTAGTATTAGTTTCAAATACAGCACACAATGTGATTTCGAATTGCATTGCAGTTCAGCCGTCTTGCCCATTCCGCGCGCAGATTCGAAAGTGAGCGACCTTTCAATCTGTCAGAAGATTTAATACAGGCGATAAGCCCGCAGAGTGATGGGAACATATCATAGAGGGTTTGTCGTATTATACTAAAAAACGAGTACCAACTTGAAAGAAGAATGCAGGGGGCTTGGAGAAGGATACCTGGATGATGTGGTTCCTGCCTCCCAAGAAGCTAGTTCTAGTGCCGACCAAGATCAGGGTAGTGAGCTCTTAATCATCTCGCAAAGAGGGCACCCTACACCGGACTTCGAGCCAATCACACAGGTGGAGGATGATGAAAAGCGTCTTCACTGCAAGAAGTATTCGAGTTGCGTGAAAGAAGTAATTTGGAGCTGGGTGATGTCATGCCGACACAGCCAGTGCATTTCCCAGTGCAGCAGCCTCGCAGATCGCAGCACCTTCCACAAGTGGTGCGGGTGAATTTAAGAGCGGTCGCTTCTGAGATTCAGCTCCAAGTAGCCGTGAGAGTAAGTGGTGCGGGTGAATTTAAGAGCGGTCGCTTCTGAGATTCAGCTCCAAGTAGCCGTGAGAGCGGAGATGGCAGCTCGAAGATTCTTGTCGAGCAAAAAAAAGAGCCGTAAGGCGTGAAGCCATATATTAGTGGTACCGTTTCTATCGCAATATTTGCTAATTTGTGGTTTGGATCCACCCCCATAATCACTTACAATATCACCGGGAATAGCTTTTGTATATTACAATCGTAGATCATGGTTGTTAGCGTTTGGCACCGCAAGCTAAACATTGCAATCGACCGAACATCACGATATCGGTTGCTATGTTATTTGTGATCCAAACGCATTTGATTCAATATAATCAAGTGCAACTCTATTCCGAAATGGATAGACGTGAAGAGTCAGATGTTCAAAGCGATGATGAGCTGGAGGCTGTTGCTCGATCTCTAGTGCTCACCGCTGCATACTATGGATCTAGTTACTACTGTAAAGAAGACTGCCACACGTCTGCGCTAACGGGAGCAGCCTGGGTAGCTGAGCTAGAGAACGGTCACCCCCTTCGAATCTTTCGCAGCTTTCGGGTGACCAAGAGCACCTTCACGGCGCTGTGCGGAAACGTGGAACGAGCAGAACCGCAGTCAGCTTGGGCTCATGTCGAGGTAAAGGAGAAGTTGGCGATGTTTCTGTATTGCCTTTCAAAAAACGCGTCCAACCGTGACCTTATGGAGCGCTTCCAGCGTACCGGAGAAACGGCGCACAGGTATACTTGTACTAAGTATTAGATCATTAATGGAAGTTTCTCACAATTTTTTTTTACGCATGTCAACGCACCAGGCACTTTCACAGCGTGCTGAAAGTTGTTTGCTCTTTTGCCAAGAAGTATATTGTCCAACCCCAGACACCAGCTGAAGAGTTAGCCAGCAACCCCAAGTACGCAGGGCAGCTCGATAAGTGTCGCCTTGCTTTTGATGGCACACATATTCCCGCTCACGATACTGAGGAAGATGCAAGACCGTTCCGTGATCGCACAGGTTGTCTAAGCCAAAATGTGTTCGCTGCTTGCACTTTTGACATGCAGTTTGTTTTTGTCTTATCGGGCTGGGAAGGGTTGTTTGTTTGCCGTCGCTATACATACAACTAGCTAATATTATGTGTGACAGGCTCTGCTGCAGACTCAACTGTGTTGGATGACGCGCGGCGGAAAGGTGTTTTTACCCCGCGAGGGATTTTTGACTTGGGGAATGCTGGATACGGGCTGACAAAGGAAGTCATTCCCCCATATCGCGGTGTTCGGTACCATCTACGCGAATAGGGTCAAGCCAACGAAAAGTTTAGTTACATTTGTGTTAGAAGAGTATTATTTTTAATTTCTAACGAATTGTGTTAAGGCCTCGAAACTACAAAGAGCTGTATAACTCGCGTCACGCTCAAGCGCGGAACGTCATCGAACGTGCTTTTGGCGTTCTGAAGCGCCGATTTCCAGTTTTAACAACACCGTCGGAATTCAGCATACAGACACAGGCTGAAATAGTTCTCGCATGCTGCGTACTGCACAATTTTATTCACCTCCAAAACGACCCGAACGACGATCCTGAGGGTGATATATACGGTCCTGATGACATCGACATTGCTGGCGAATCAAGCAGCACAAATACTAGCTCAAACAGCGAGCAGACAAATCAACAACGTCGCGCAAACAACAAAGAAGCAAGTGATTTACGAGATCAAATAGCAAAGGCAATGTGAGATTCGTACTCAAACCGCTAGATAGAGTTAGTGTAGATGGCCAGCCGGTTAAAGTCTGACAGGCTTGTCTCTCTTGTCAAACTGAACGGGTCAGCTAGATTTAAAAAAAACTCCACTATTGCGCGCAATTGGTTGGCTAGCTAAATGTTTCGGACTTCACCTTCCTCCATCACCACGAACAGTTTTGCCGTATTCTCATCTAGCATCACATCAAATGCCTGGGCCATCTCAAAGTGAGAAAATTGCTCCGCATACACTTTCTGTAGCACCCTCACGGCTTTTTGAGACGGGGTCAGAACCTTCATTCTGGAATTACGACTGCGCATCTCGAGAGCAACCTCATTTATTGCATCGGCAATCAATGCACCTCCACTGTCACGACTGCGTTTGCGACTCCCTGCGTGCTGAGACCCACTCCTGTTATTGTTTCTTGTAGGCCCTTGATCCAAACGTTCTTCACTTTCTGCTGCCGGGGTGTGGGTCATATCTTCATTCACAGCGGTAGCCGCTTGTAAATCTGCTTGAGGCACTTCTGCAGCAGGATTCTGGACATGGACGAAGTCGCTCGGGCATGGTTCATCAGAGCTGAGAGAATAGTCTCCAGTTGCATAAGTTCCCTCGAAAAGGTCTACAAGCTGATCATAGTATGGCACAGTTTTTTGCGGTAGCCACTCATCACTCGCCTTAGGATGCTCCTATATAAGATTGCAAACAATTCAAACAAAACTCAAACCAATAAAAAACAATAGTGTGAGTCGTACTATGAGATCATACCTTGATGTACCGTTCCCAAACGTCATCGTGCATAAGTACAACATTGTGGTTGGGATCCCACCCAAAACCAGAAGCATGCAACATGGCGGAAATAGTAGTCTACTTCGATTTCAACTGCAGAACCAGGATGAAAATGTTGCAATAGTGTAAGCAAGAATCTCCGTAAGCCTTACCGTTTGTATACGAGTCTTAATCTGTTGGATTGTGAAGCTTTTGTTAAACTCCTCGTTAATGGCTCCGTGAACGGCAACCCATGCTTCCTTCTTAAAACCGGAATCGGCACGTTTTCCAGCCTTGGCTTGATCGATCATGGCTTCGATGAGGAACACGTCCATGTCCGTTTCCCATGAAGCACGGGTATTTGTTAGAGACGTCTGAGCTGGCATGACTACATATATTGCATACATAAAACAGTCCTTGATCAGTATCTATATGCATCACAGTCAACTCAGCACCCATCCTCTCAGTAGCAACACATAGGCAAGAGTTACCGGAAGTTCTTGACGCACGTTGGTCTAGTCGCCCTGCGGTCTACGAAGTGGGGAGGGGTGCTAAGATGGCGGCAAGATCTCAGACTTTGAGATTTCCTTTCGTATTCTTGCAATCAGGCAGAACAATTCTGGTCTGAGTAGTATATTTCGAAATGCCATTTCGCGCAAATATTACGATAAAATTTGAGCTGTTTGGAGCCTCGTTATTGGCTGCGGATTGCGATCTTCAATTGCAATCTCTACGATTGCAATTGAGGTGCGTGTTTGGACTCTCATGTTGCAGTACAATGGCATTATCGACAGAATTACAATTAAGGCTCGGTTATTGCAATATTTTGGTGCAACCAAACGGGGTCTAAATCATTATATGCATTTACAACGAACTTTTCTTCTCCTCCTCGAAATCATCCAGCAGCGAAGTGCTTGAGACGAAGTTGGTGAGAATGTCACGCGTTATTTCATCCATTTCATAGTCCATTTCGGAGTCAATGCGAAAATGAAGCTAGATTGTGTGTGAAGATGGTGTTGGCCTTTTGGAATTTCTTCGCACTGAAGCAGGTCAACGAAGTCGCGATTCCTATTCAGAAACGAACACATGTCGATGTTGTGGTCAGTTAGACTGGTGCGCTGAGAAGTAACCATGTTGCCACTAACGCCAAAATGACGCTCAATCTCGCATGAAGACGCCGGAATGGCGAATAATACTTTGACAGCTTTCGGAATAATGGTATAATCACCCTGGTGCTCTAGTCGCTGCCAAACTCAAGGACCGTTTCTTTTGCCATGTTGTCGTCACCCCGTTCAGCTTCGACGTTATCTTCAAACCACCTATCCAGCTCCTCTTCAGCGCGCCGGACGCGGTGACTTGTCGTGGGCGTTCTTGGCCTAGAAGCAAATTGTGCCTCTAATCGGCTAATTCGCGCAAAGGGGGGGTGATTGATTATATACAGTGTCGGTTGGCTCAGCGACCGCCTTGAGTAGCTCCAGTAAGTTGTGACGAATCTTAGCATTGACTGCGTTCTGTCTACGGCTTCTTTGCCTTTTTTGCTGTGCTGCCGGCAACATAAAATCACAGTACGATCAAGACTGCGTTCCGTTCGTTTGTAGATCGGGTGAAGCTTCATTTGCATTTCCAGTAGAAAATCACATTTTGTAAATGCGGTGTCCTTGTAATATCTACTGAAAAATCTGTCATCAAGTGCTTCTCGTAGCAATTATCGTGTTTTCGCTGCCAACGGGGTAAGATCACTGGCTGCGATCGAGCGAGGGCTTTCATCGGTCGAAATGTAGTGTGGAAGGGGTTGGTCGGTGTTCAGGTCATGAATACGAGCCAAGAATAGTTGTGCGAGTACCTCCACCTCCACTGGACGCTCTGCCTGGCATTTGCGTTTTATTTCACCGGTTTGTTTTAGCACGGAAAGCACATGAACCAGTTCGTCATGACGATTTGCCAGTGGAAACTCGGGTGGTATCTTATTATCACGTACGGCTTGGCGGGTTCTCTCTGCATACCACGCGGTAATCGCAGGCCAATTGAGAATAATTATTTCCCGTGTGATAGACATAAAAACGGGATGTTGAATGTCCAACGAGGCGAGTAGACGCACCCTTGGTCTTCGACCTGCAAAGCTCCTTGAACAGATTTCCTGTCGTCGTCACGTGCTTGATCTGGAAGACGGTCTTCGTCATTTTTGTTATCAGATCCTCCATTTCTGGATTCGCTGCAGCACTCACGGCCCCGTTTACTCCACACGATGTTTTTGTCGCAGCATGGTCCATATGAGCGATGTACCATTCCCAATGCAGGTTCAACCCTGACCGAAGCATCGACTTCACGTCAGCTCCAAGGTCGCTGGGGCTCCATAAAGTTGTGTTTTTCAGGCCAAAGTCCTAAAGCATTTTATTCAGCCATGCTCTAAACGGCCTTTGAATACCACCGTCGCGGTCTCCATAGGCATGATCAAACTTCTTTGTCCCCTGCAAAATTGATTTGAACTGTCATTCGCTGTCCACCAAGTATACGCGCACACCCAAAAACTTGTCATTCGTGGTCTTGCATGTCCAAAAGTCAGCGACAAGTGTGAAGGTTGGATAATCTTTTTTGTTTTCATCAAAATATTTCACGATATCCTTTTTCGTAGAGGAAAACAACTCAACGATTGCCTCCTTCACTCGTTCTGTATTGAGAGTCGTCTGCATCTTGTCTTTACCAGTAGCGCCTCCATAATTTTTGTCTCTTTGTACTCAACCATCCGAAATGGGATGTTCTGATTGATGATTCGAAGAGTCGTCAGAAGCAAGTTGAGTCGGGTTGGGTTGCTGGGGTACAACACAGATGATAGCAGGTGCTCAATCTCAGCGTCCCGTTTTCGCTTAGTAGTAAGCTCCGAGTCGGTCTTAGGTGAAGCGATCTTGTGCCGTTTCTGTAGATGCCTGGCAGCCAAAGACGTTTTCCCAGCGTGTAGTTTTAGTAGGTTTCTTCCCGACGTTCTACAGCCCTCATCCGCCATGCACGCCCACGCGAGGATCATCTTACCGTTCTCGAGATATTCGAGACGCACACCCCATTTGAAAATGAACGAAGTTTCTGTTGAGCGGGGAGGAATCACTGTAAAGGGGCCTCGCGATCAAAAGCTCTCCACAGCTTGTCGAACGGCTGCTGGGGGGTTTGCCATGAATGGCGGGTCGGGTGTGCCTCGTCTGCGGAGTACGACGTCTTAGCTTGTCAAAGCGGTAGACGTCGACGATACCCGCACGTATTAACGCTTCCACGCGACTTGAACTGGAAATCTTGGAAGTGAATGTTTCACAAATTTTGCATTGCGACTGTCAAAGATTTGTGAGGATTTAAACCAATAGGAAGCATGAAAAACGCGCTGCTCACGTATTTAAGCGGAAGTGAGCACAAAATATGAAGTAGTCAGTTTGGACCGTTTCAGAGCTCCCCTAACCCGTGCTCGTCCAAGGCTTGGATATGACTCGACATATCTGCTGCAGATAAGGCGATCGCATAATGCATTTTTGGAAGGCGTCCAATTGAGGAGATGGATATTAATATCACTTTGTTTGTGAAGAAGACCCCTAAGGTACCGTACTTACAGCATGATTGTGGAATATGAAATCCATAAATCTCGTTATGCACTTGAATTCGTCATGATTAGCTGTTCTTTTGAGCGTTCACCCAAATCGTTATCGTCAAAAAGTTGTTGTACATGTAATTGTGTTGTAGTTTGACTCTAAGTTGTTCTTTCATCTGATTGGTCTTTAGGTGAAGTTTCTAGTCAGGACGTCGGTCACTTAATAGCTACCGGTTTCAACAGTACCAGCTCCAACGTTTTGGAGTACAGGCGGCGTAGTAGTAGGCATCGATTGGGCAATCGCAGAGACCTCCGTAGTGCTTACGTTCGAAACCGGAGGAGGAAGACCAAAGCCGTCACGTCCAGTGTCGATGTTAAACACAGCGCACAAAGGGTCAGTGATGTTGTTGTACACGTTGCACCAAGTCTCAGGCCTGATGGCCACCACGTATTTGCTATCTTCGGCCACCTTCTTAAAACCCTTGCCAATCTGTGGATCGTACACACTCCAATCGTCCGTTGTGAGCTTAAACGACACTTCCTGGGACTCCCCCGGCTGTAACTCGATCTTCTTGAACTTCTTCAGCAATTTCACTTCAGGCACGGAAATCGTTCGGAACGGTTGTGTAAGGAACAGCATGACCGTCTCCTTACCGGCACGGGTTCCAGTGTTTGTGACGGTCACCGTTGCAGTAATGGTAGCATCGGCACTGGTGAGTGTCGTCGTATCCAGCGATACAGCCGAGTAATTGAACTCCGTGTAGCTGAGTCCGCTACCAAAGTCCCATTGCATCAAGCAGTTATCATACGCACACTGGGTATTCACACGGTGGTAGTAAGGGATGGCGATATTTGCCGGGTCCTTCGGGTACGTGATCGGTAGCCTTCCACTCGGATTCACATCTCCGTAAATGATTTCAGCCATCGCTTGGCCGCCCAATTCACAGGGTAGAAGACCATGAATTATGGCACTGGCAAGGTCCGGAAGCGAGCCAAGTAGCCGTGGGCGGCCTTCGAACAAGACGATGATGACCTTTGTACCAGTAGCAGCAAGAGCCTCAACGTACTCGATCTGACCAGCAGGGAGGGCCAAGTCATCGATGTCACCAGGCTTCTCCGCGTACTGCTTCTCTCCAATCACTGCAATAGTGTATTCATGCTGTCTGGCAAGTTCAACGGCCTTTGCCAGGTCTGCGTCCGAGTACGATCCGTTGTCATAGAGACCGTTGAAGAAAGTGAACGAGTTATTGCCGACCAAATTCTCAAAGCCCTGACGGACTGAGACTCCATTCGGGAACATCTCGTTGCCCGAGTACCCTTGCCAAGCGATGCTCCATCCACCACATTGATGGCCAATGTCGTCGGCCGAGTGGCCCGTGAGGAAGACGGACGCTTGCTTGGCTAGAGGCAGAACATTGTTGTTGTTGACAGTCTCGTTGTTCTTCAGAAGGACAATGGACTCACGAGCTAAGTCCAGCGCCACTGCCTTGTCTTGGTCGTTGCCAACCTGGAACTCAAACTCGGCGCCAGGCACGTGGTTCTCGTAAAGGCCAAGCTTCAATTTCGTTTTAATGATGCGCTTGGCAGAGTCACGAAGGCGAGTCTCGTACTGAGGATAACCCTCTAGCATGTTTTGCGTGTAGTTGATGAACGCAGCGTCATTCGGCACCATACTCATGTCCAGCGACGTGTGGGTCAAGGATAAACGGACAGCATCTTCGTACGTCTCAGCAACGCGGTGCCAGTCCTTGAGGTTGTTGATCTCAGCCCAATCGGAGACTAGAAGTCCATCAAAGCCCAGATCGGAACGAAGCAGGTCGTTCAAGATCCGAGAGTTAGCGATCACGGGTTCTCCATTGATGGAGATGTAGTTCTCCATCGTGGACATGGCACCAGCGTCCATAGCCGCTTTGAACGGGGGTAGAAAGTAGTTGAGCAGGTCGAAATCGGCCATGATGACGTTGTCTCTATCGTGGCCTGAAGGAGTCTTGGAGTAGCCGATGAAGTGCTTCATACAAGCAGCCGTTTGGTTGTTGCTCTGAAGACCACGAACAACTGCTTCGCCCATGACCGTCACTAAGTGTGGGTCTTCGCTGAATGTCTCGAAGGTGCGAGACCACAGCGGGTTCTGAGAGATCTCGAGGATAGGACCAAAGACCCATGGAATTCCTGCAGCTAGAGTGTCACGACCAGTGATCTCGCCTACTTTGTAGACCAAATCGGGGTTAAAACTGGCCCCGCTGTTGATCTGTTGGCCAAAGATTACAGCACCAGAGACGTAGTTGGCTCCGTGGACTGAGTCAAGACCGTAGATGATCGGGTGACCTCCGTTTTCCTCCATTGTGATCTCTTGGATGCGAGACACAATAGCGCGCCACTCGGTGGCATTCCAGCCGTACTTTTCATCAAGAGGTTCACTCCAAATGGTGTTCAAATACGACCCCACATGCTGCTTAGCGTAGACGCGAACATTGTCCTCGTTCAACGAGTTGTCGTCACGGTTCATGACGGTACTGATATCTACCTGCGTCATTTGGCCGATCACTTGGGCGGTTGAGAAGCTGTCGACAATGGCTTGGGCTCGGGCCTCCAATGCAGCGTCGTCGGCCATAGCAGCACCAGCGAAAGTCGCTGCTAAGCTGGTAGCAGCAACCCAGGATGTCCACATCAGATCCTCTTGCGTTGAGTAGCTTGGTGAAGCAGGGAGAAAATTGGAGAATGAACTCTAGCCTTTTCTTCTTAGTGGACAAACAAGTTGTTGTCTGATACATGTAGACAAATCCGATCTTTCTTGTAGGCTATCTGGATGTGCCAGGCTGCTGATGGTGCAAATGCGTGCACGATTTGAGGTTGACATCAACGTGGGCGTCTCGATGTCCACAAACGAACCCTTCCCCACAGCACCAAGCAGCCTGTTCCATCCAATTTACATCTGCGACTGTTATTGAAAGTACGCAGATATTGGATGTTGTAGCCATCAGGGCGACGCGTAAGCAAGTTTACCAGTGGTATATACATGAATATCCGTCAATATTTACCACTTTGAAGCTACTTTTTATCGAGGAAATATTGTGAGTTGCTGACAAGAAGGCGCCGAGGTCTGGGAACGACGACGCTCGGCTTGACGAGCCAGGATCTCCAGTGGACAAGACAATGACAACGTATAACTGAAGCTGGATATGACACCGGCGTCCTGTTGTTCAGTGGAAAATGCAGATACATGTACCAGGTATCCGGATAGTCTTTCCAGCCATACTATTAATAGAATACATGAAGTGCAGCGTACCCTCTTTCCCAAATTGTAGTCCCTGGTTACCGGTACATCAATTTTTGGAAACGCGTCCTGCACAACGTTCAAACTTCAAAAGGAAGGGGTACAGTACATTTTCTTTATGAGGTCTAACTATTGTGCGCGGAGCACGCGGATTTAAAACCCACGGCCACACCGACCAACGGAAAAGTGTCTTGATTTCTCAGCGGTTTTTGACACTCCAGCTTTTGATGATTTGCGCTTACGACAGCCGATTCTGATATTTTACCTTTAATTAAATGGATACGAATCAAGCGCTTAAAAATAATGCCGAAGGCGAATAGTAACTAAGTGCTGCCGTATGCACACTGTGAACGCATCGTCAACAGCACTGCATGGACGCGTACACCTCTGCCACCAAAAGGCATTGCCGCCGCCGTCTCGACCGATACCTGCGCATTCGAAAAGTGTAACATCTGACTGTATCTGATATTTGTGGCATTTTGCTTCGTCCAAATCTTAAAAACACCAGAATGGTATTTTTTGGATTTTTTTTTTGGAGGGGGTTGATTGCGGGTCCGAAATACGAAATACCGGAATAATTAGACGACCTAAGTGCCTCTGGTACGTCCAGACAGATTCTCGCTTACAAGTTCTTATCAGAGCATGAGTTCATACTGAGTTGCTTACATGTACTAGTACAAGAAAGCACTGAAGATTCTGGTGGAAGGACGACATTCGCTTAAATTAAGGAGCCAGATCTTCAGTGGGCAAGACTGTGAAAATGTGAGGAATTACCTTATCCAAGTGGATATCCATTTGGATTTTTCCTGGAGACGCTCGCGGGCAAATTCATAAACTACAATGTCACTTTGCCGTTAGAGAGTACACTGTATCCATCTTGAGACAGTGCTGTATGTCAAAATACTATGGACGTCGCCAACGTCGGTCCGTTCTAAAGTGTCTTATCCAGCCTGTGCAGTACATTTTCACGAGGATTACCTTATCCAAGTGGATATCCACCCTTGGATTTCCACAGGGGATAGTGGCTGTGCTTAAACAAGTACATTTGCAATAAGGATCTCTGTCATTTTCTTTTCCAGTAATCTTATGAAAACCGCTTATAGGATACTGTTCTTGTTGGCATGCTTCGCACACTGGAGCCTGAGCACCAGTCGTCCGGACACCCACCCGTCTTCTTACCAAGTCCGGGTGAGCTCGCGCGCAGTTGGATACATACGCTTCCACGCCTCGTATTAATAGTACCACCTGCTTGCAAAACGCATCGCCTTCTTGTGTGCAGCCAGTCGGGTATACATGTAATAGCAACAGAGTGCCGGTCACACCTGATCTTCCAGTCTTCAGCCTGAGGCGTATTAATAGTACCACCTGCTTGCAAAACGCATCGCCTTCTTGTGTGCAGCCAGTCGGGTATAATAGCAACAGAGTGCCGGTCACACCTGATCATCCAGTCTTCAGCCTGAGTCCGCACTTGGAGCTCGTGCGATTTTAATATTTTCGAGGGCGCCCGACCTTCTTCGGCAAACGCACAACCTCTTCATCACTCGACATGCCACTGCGGAACTTCACCCTTGAAGACGAAAAAGACCAAAAGTTTTCAAACATGGCTACAGTAGCAAAATCATACCAGAGGACACAGTGAAGATTTGAACACTAACGGTAATAGCTACGTCTACAAAACCAACAAGCATACTGTAGAGTAAAATTGCCCTCCTAATGCTCTGAGAGCCTTACGAACGACGTGTCGTTGTGCCATTAATGCCAAAGTTAACGGCGCCCGTGTTAAGCGTGAACTGCTTGCAGAGTTCATTCGTGATCGTGTTGTACACGTCGCAGTCGGTCTCGGGTTTGATCGCCACAACGAAGGCTCCGTCTTCAGCAACCTGGTTGTACCCACTACCGATCTGAGGATCGTAGACGCTCCAGTCGTCGGCTGTAAGGGTGAAAGTAACCTCCTGAGTGACACCAGGCTCCAGCTCAATCTTCTTAAATTTACGCAACATCTTGACTTCAGGTACGGAGATCAAGCGGTATGGCTGAGTGACGAACAACATCACCGTCTCTTTACCCGCTACTGAACCCGAGTTTGTCACGAACACCGACGCAGTCAATGAGTCACTAGGACCAGTCACTGTCGTCTTGCTCAGTTTAAGTGCAGAGTAGGTAAATGTCGTGTAGCTGAGTCCCGTACCAAAGTCCCATTGCATCTCACAGTCGACGTATGACCCCAAGTCATTTACACATTTGGTGGTGACGCGGTGGTTGTATGGGATCATGACATTAGCCGCGTCCTTCGGGTACGTAATCGGGAGTCGCCCACTCGGGTTCACTTGTCCATACAAAATCTCCGCCATAGCTTGACCGCCAAGCTCACAAGCCAATAACCCGTGGACCACAGCTTTAGCGGTATAAGGAAGAGTATCGAGCAAACGTGGACGACCTTCAAACAGGACAAGGATGACTTTTGTTCCCGTAGCTGCTAGTGCCTCAACGTACGCCACCTGCCCCTCCGGCAAAGCCAAGTCATCGATATCTCCTGGTTTCTCAGCGTATGTACCTTCGCCAATGACAGCGATCGTGTATTCATGCTGACTAGCGAACTGCACTGCCGTGGCCAGGTCTTCTGGCGTATAACTTCCTTTAGCATCCAAACCATTGAAGTACGTGAAGGAGTCCTTGCCAATGACTTTCTCAAGACCCTGACGAACCGAGACACCATTCGGGAACATGGCGTTGCCAGAGTACCCCTGCCATGCTAAACTCCATCCTCCACATTGGTACCCTACATTATCAGCCGAGTGGCCGGTGAGGAAGACGGAGGATCCTTTAGCAAGTGGGAGGACATTCTCGTTCTTAAGTAGCACAATGGACTCGCGCGCGAGATTCAATGCCACCAACTTGTCGTTGTCGTTACCGACCAGAAACTCGCTGGCTGCACCAGGTACCGGATTTTCGTACAGTCCGAGCTTGAGTTTCATCTTGACGACGCGTCTAGCAGACTCACGGAGTCGACCTTCATACTCTGGGAAGTGGCCGAGCATTTCAGACGCGTACGTGATGAACTCACTGTCATTAGGAACCATACTCATATCCAGAGCAGTACGAGTGAGTGAGAGACGAACCGCCTCCTCGTACGTGTCCACCACGCGGTGCCAGTCCTTCAGGTTGTTGATCTCAGCCCAATCCGTGACTACCATACCGTCATACCCGAGATCATTGCGGATGAGGTCGTCAAGGATCTTGGTGTTCGCTACTGTAGGAACTCCATTGATAGAGATATAGTTCTCCATTGCTGACAAAGCTCCAGCCGCAATACCCGCTTGGAACGGCGTGACAAAGTAGTTAAGCAAGTCAAAGTCGGACATTGTGACGCCGTCTCGATCATGACCTGATGGGGTCTTGGAGTAACCTGCGAAATGCTTCATACAAGCAGCCGTTTGGTTGTTGCTTTGGAGACCGCGAATGATAGCGCCACCTAGTTCAGAACACAAGTACGGGTCTTCACCAAACGTCTCGTAGGTACGAGCCCAAAGGGGGTTCTGTGCGACGTCCAGGATAGGACCAAAGACCCACGGAATCCCTGCAGCTTCCGTGTCACGACCAGTGATCTCACCCATTTGGTAGACTAAGTCAGGGTTGAAGCTGGCTCCACCATTGATCTGCTGACCAAACATGACTGCACCGGAGACGTAGATAGCACCGTGTACTGAGTCGAGACCGTAGACCATGGGATGGCCTCCATTCTCTTCCATAGTGATCTCTTGGATACGGGTGACAATGGCACGAAACTCCGAAGCAGTCCAACCCCATTTGCCGTTAATTTCACTACTCCACGGTGTGTTCAGGTACGACCCAACATGCATCTTGGCGTATCTACGAACGGTGTCTTCGTTCAACGAGAAGTCACTGTTGAGCACTTGGCCAATGTTAATTTGGGTCATTTGACCTAACACTTGAGCTACGTTGAAGCCGTCGACAATAGCTCGCGCTTGTGTGTCGTGTACATCGTCAGCTAAAGCGCGTGCGTTGGTGGTGAGAGCGGAGAAGGCGGCAAAGCAGCCGATGGCGGCGACCCACGATTTCAACATGACCTTCTTCTTGACTCGGAGGTGGTAGAGTGTGCTGAAGACTGGAAATTGGGAAGTGAGCTACAACAAGAGAGGAGAGCGGTGGTCGGCATGGCAGGTTCTGCTTGAGTTTCGGCGTTGGGGGAGACGTGGGACGGTTGAAGGTGTTAAAGGTGCCATGTGGCCATCAGTGTGATAGTGGACTTGTTTGGTGGTCAAAGTGCCTGATTGGCGAAAAGATCTAACTTCAACTTACAGTAAATACATGTTATATTTTACAACATGTAAACTAAAAACTCGAGGGTTACATGAAATAACACCGACCAAGTGACTGTTGCTATTTCATTACAATGTATAGAGGCATCTGATGACGCGCATGGTGAGCTTAGTACAGTCTACATGTATTCTGGTTTAGAGTCCGGAGGTCAGTGGCTGCCACCACCAGATACCTTCCTCGGTGAAGATGGCCAGACTGGAAGGTATCGGTATCTGGTGCTGGACGTTCCAGCTGCTAATTCTGACCAAGAAATCAAGTGAGGTGGTACCTTCGCCAACTCCCTCGGATACGAGTTGTACTGTCCAAATTCTGCTTGGGTAGTGGGACGAAATGTAACAGCACCGACACCAACAGTCTCTCTAGCCTACTCCAAAGCTAAACGGACATTGAATAATGCCGTCTCCTATAAAAAGTTAGCTCAAGCTCTCGGAACTTGGACCCGATGAGCAGCCAGCCTATCAGCCTCAATACAGAGCTGTTCCTATTTTTCACATCTGCTTGCACGTTGAATAAGCCTTATTATAAGATATCGTCCCAAAGGCTAAACGGGACCAATCAACGGCCGAGTTTGCGGGTCGAGTACCCATTTCCTGAGGGCGACGCCCCTTCTCATCCCACCGGGATATTGTGTGCATCACAGGTGATAAAAAACTTACGGTATTAATAAAAAAGTTACAGAGTTTGCGGGTCGAGTACCCATTTCCTGAGGGCGACGCCCCTTCTCATCCCACCGGGATATTGTTTGCAGGGGTTCATATTTATCACCGGTGATAAAAAAACTTACGGTATTAATAAAAAAGTTATTACTAACTTATGATAAATATTTGGTTGAGGCTTGTGTAAAATATTTATGCATATTTAAATATCACTGGGGTACCGATATTAATATTCGGTGATATTTTCAGTGATAAATGAGTGGTCACACCAGACGGTCAGTCTGAAACTGGATCTGGACCCGCTAGGCACTCAATGCGGTGCGCTTCGAAAGAGTGCGACTTTGATGACGGAAGCGATCTTCGTACTGAGCCGTGTACCACCTGTACAGCTCCCGTACACCACCTCTGTAGCCTCAATTTCCACAATACGACACTGAACAAGAGGTTAGTTTTCATTTGTATCAGAGTACACGACAAGCAAGGTACTAATAAATTGAAAGCAGGTTCTGCTGCGGGGAATGTGCGGACATGGATCGTCTGGACAGTGCCGACGTTTCTGATGTAATTGAGATTGACGGTGACAACGAGGACGCCACGCCACCCGACGGAAAGGACACACACCCTCCTGACAGCTTTGATTCGGAAGGTGAACCAGATGACCAGATAAGTGGGGATGATGATCATGAATCTTCTGGGCAGGTACTCGACTTTTATGGGATTCCACTAGACGTAGTTCACAGTTCCCGGGAGAATGCCCAGCACGACGTGTGGAGATATACCCACGACCTGCACAGCCCTGCGAATGGCCGGCGAATTAAAGGAAAGGTGTCAGTGAAGCGAAACATTTGTATGCTGTGTGTTGAAAATGCAACAAGTAAGAGCCGCCACACTGCTAACGCGTGGAAGACAGGTCTCTGCAATACCTCAACAACAACAAACGCCATATCGCACTTTCCTCACAACCACAAGGATCACAAGATTGCAGTTGCGGCAGAGCAATCGTCCACTAACCGTGCTTTAACAAAGATTGAGAGAAGTAGCGAGGAGTTGAGGCACCACACTGGAAAGAACACTGGCAAGAGGAAGGCAGATGCAAACATCGTACTGAAGGCTACTCCGACTAGACGTCCTGTAAAAAGGCCTCTATAGTGCATCTATTTCGCCCGTCTCACGAGCTTATCAACACGATGATAGCCAAGTGGCTAATGAGCGAAGGGCA
>JAIKVB010000544.1:0-23579 GCA_024679045.1 Phytophthora brassicae | reverse complement strand
TCTTGCCAAACCCGTAGCGTAATCTCTTGTTTTCTTCCTCTGTTTCTGGAATCTTAGACGGGATTGCTTTAAATACGACATTGCATGACAAGCATCGGCTTGTCACGTAGCCATTTGAGCACTAACTTACGACGTGACTCGAAGACACTGGCACTTAAGTCCGGAAACCGCTCGCTGATGACACGACCGACGTCTCCTGTCGCCTGCAGAGCGTTGGCGGCATCCAGCTTCTCCTGCGCCGTGAAGGATGATCGCCGCTTTGGTGGGGCAGCACTTTGGGGTGCAGACTGCATCGCCAAATGAATGGCTCGCCTCTATCGGTACCGGTATAGATTTTTTGTCTTTACCGATACCGGTATGATACCAGTCAAAATGTATCGATAAGATAGCAGCTGTCTCCTATAAGCGGAGGTTGAAGAGGGGTCAAAATGGAGAGATATGATTGGTCGCTCTTATATGACGTTGTCTCTTATAAGCTGAGGAAGCCGGTAATCGCTCTTTTTTGTAATTTACGGTAATTTATTAGCCAATTCGGTTACGGTTCAGAAAGATAACTTGCTTGATTTTTCTTACCCACCTATTCTTTCCGGGCCGAAGATCATCGCAATTTACGCTTTCAAAGCGACACGTGCGGAATCCAGCAACTCCGAGATGGACGGTGACGACGCCGATAGTGCGCCTCCCGCTCCATCTGCAGACGTAACAACCTCTCTCAGTAATGGCGGGTCTTCTACAGTACCAACGGTGGTTTCGCCATTCCAAGACGACCCCCAGAAGCTCCGCAATGGCGTCCCACGCACCAGCATTTCGTCTTCTGCTGCCGACGCTTTAGAGAATGCAGACAAGGCCCCAGTACCATTGAAATCCAACCCGAAGTCCAAGCTGCGAACGCCGCCTAGGAGACTGCGAAGTGGCAGCGGGAGCGGCAGCAACACGAGCTCCAGCGGCGTCCATCGCGAACCCGGAGATCGTCGACCAGCCAGCGCCAATATGGGGATCGTAGTGGGCACTTTGAGACGTCGTAACCGTGTGAGTCTTCGCACCAGCTCCTTGTCCGACGAAGAAGCCGATGATGTGGTGACAGTGCCGCCCAGAAGTTCCGCGAGTTTGGCTCCTAAACGCTTTAAGAAGCAAACGAGTTTGCGCAACATGGCGTCTCTTGTACGCTCGCAATTACGCGGTTCTAAGAGTCTCACATCTAGTAGCAACGGCAGTGGCGAAGGAGAAGCAGAAGAAGAAGCTGAAACTGAAGCAGAAGCAGAAGAAGACAGTAAACCAACACTAGAACGCAGTAATTCGTCCTTTGCAGGTGTCGCGCAACAAGTCGTGACGACGCGACGTGCAGCCAGAGGATTCTTGTCCATGTGGACGAAAGATTCGACTGAGACGGTGCACGTGTATCGTGGTATTCACATGGAGAAGAAGAAATTGGACCTGTTAACAGTGGCGTCCGAGTACAAAGAGCTCAAGCGTCGCCAATTCTACCAAGAACTGGTCGTCTACATTGTCTTTTTAATGGTTTTGTTCTCGTTACTGTCGTGGTTACCGGTACAAGACAGTTTTCAGCAGAATGACGTTGTGGGTGCGTTAACTTGTCGTGAAGAGGGCGAGTGCGAAATCAAGACTTTTGCAAACATGTACGAGTTTGCTGGTAAGTTAAAAGACACGGTTTGTGACCGAGAAGGAGTGACAGCGCAATGGGTACGTGTTGGTGGAGTTGGTTTCCGTCAGGTGCGGGTGAAAGAGCAACGTTGTCGTGTCTACGAAGGCTGGGATGCACCGTGTTACCCATTTTACAGCCCCGAAGTCGAGCAAAAGAGTCCTTTAATTGGAGAAAATGGTACCGAACGTGTGTATCAATGGAGAGATGGGCTAGGTGAGCTATCATCCGAGCTTTATCGGTCAGTTGTGGACTGGTTACTCTACGCTCCTGTAACAACCTACGGCTCTGGTGGCTACGCTGTGGATTTGTGCGATTTGGATGATGTGGGCGAGTTACAGAGCGACAATTTTCTATCGGAGCACACGCGTGCTGCAGCTTTCAAGTTTATTTTGCTGAATCCAGTCACCCGCGTCTTTACTATTGGAATGCATGTACTGACAGTGGATCCTTCTGGACATCTCGACCACTTTGCACACAGTTCACATGTACGAGTAATTGGTCATGAAAAGTCAGAGCAGTTTACAATCGGAGATGCTGAGAATGACGCCAGTAGTCGACCCCAACTTCACAGAAGAATTGCTTATGCTGTTAGCAAGACGTTCTCTTTGCTCCGTGATGCGTTTGATGTGCGTGTCTTGCTCTGGGTTGCACTCTTGCTGTTCTTCATTACGTACTGTATTGGTGAAGCCACGGAAATGAGTACGATGGGGGTGACGACGTACCTTGGATCCGATATGTGGAATCTTTTCGAGCTGACACACCTCGTTGTACTAGCAGCGTTGCTAAGTTACATGGTGAGCTACTATATGTCTTCCAGTATCTTCGCGCTTCACCTTGAAGATCTTCGTGAAGGACGTGGTGTGGAAGAGCTGAGCCACTCAAGTTCTCAGGAATTACTGACAGTATTCCTCTTCATCTTGAAGATCTACGTGAAGGACGTGGTGTGGAAGAGCTGAGCCACTCAAGTTCTCAGGAATTACTGACAGTATTCCAGCAGCTTTCCGATCTTGCTTCACTCGGTTCTGCTATCAGTTTACTCAAGGTTTTCAAGTTCTTACGCATGAATTCAACGTTAAATCTTCTATGGCGGGTGTTAGGCATGGCAATGCGCGATCTCATGGGTTTTCTCGTCATTTTCAACCTGATTTTCCTGGGATATTCAGCTATGGGCAGCTATGCCTTTGGTTTTGCTCTTGAAGAATACTCGACAATCAGCAAGTCGTACGGTACTTGCTTTCAAATGCTAGCAGGGGAAATGGATTATGCTCGATTGCGTCAGGCAAATCCACGGATCGCTCCTCTCTTCATCGGTTCCTTTGTGGTCTTAGTCTTCCAGATCCTCGTCAATATGTTTGTTGCAATTCTGTCAGAATACTACGAAGGAGCGAAGAACGACGAGTCTGGGGATGACGTCGAGTACGATGTGCTTGCGCGAATCCGCAGCTATGTGAGTGCGTACTCCCCAACAGTTGTTGTGCCAAAAGATCATGGCGTTATCCGTCTCATTCCATGGCAACAGGTCCGCTTGATCTCAACAAATCTCGTCGACCAGGAGGAGACGCGTCAACGTGTTCGAAAGCTTTTCCGAGGAACTGTGTGGCGTGTCGTCGCCTTATTACGCTTCGGAATGAAGTTTGATCGCCGTATTAACTTTGGTGATCGAAAGACTCACAACGGCAGTGGCTCTCACAATAGTGGTGGGGGTTCCAATGGCAAAGATGAGCGTGAACTCGTCTCTCATATCCGGCTGTCAGAGAATTTTGACCACAAGACTATCAAGGAAATGATCCCGATCGGCATCACCATCCGATTACAGGGAGATTCAATCCTAGGCGATGGCTTAGCGCTCAAAGTTGTACATCACAGTAAACTTTCAGTCGAGTGTGTTGTCCTTGGACCTAATGAGGCTGAGATGGCTACTGGATCAAACTATTCGGACAAGAATGATGGTTCAGCGACTTCTTTCGCTCCTCCACGCTCCATATCTTCGCTAGGTTCGTTTGATGATGAGTCGGACCTCGATGATGGAGCTCCACTGGAACGTATTCTGGAGCTCATGGGCGGCGAGAAGTTGCGGATTCCAAGAAAGCGATTGGCGGTGCATTTGTTTCGTACGACGATGAGTCGGACCTCGATGATGGAGCTCCATTGGAACGTATTCTTGAACTCATGGGCGGCGAGAAGTTGCGGATTCCAAGAAAGCGATTGGCGGTGCATTTGTTTCGTACGATGCTGCAGGAGCTGAAGATGGGGCTCTTACGTGCAACAAAGGTGTGGAATTACTCGAAAGATCACATGGTCGATGATTATCACCTTGGTTTGCTCTTTGATAGTGTTCGTGCTGATGGACGTACTAGTTTACGTTTCGACGAGATCTCACGGATGCTGGACTTGTTTTTACGCAAAGATAAACGCAAGGCGCTCTGTTCCCAAGCCGAAGTGCGACGTGAAGCTCTCCATGTGATGTACCGCTTCCGTAAATGTCTAATCGACATGCCATCACGTGAGAAAGAAGGTCACAATTACCGACCTAAACCAGTTGATACGTCTAAGGTTGAATTGGGCCATCTTGAGCATCTGGGCGATGTCTTAGCTCGTAATTGTCATGATATGTGGGCGCTTGAACGGCTTAAACAGGGCTGGCAGTGTGGTGTGGAGCGGGATGACAAGCAGAAGAAGCACCCGAACCTGGTTCCTTACAAATTACTCTCAGTGGAAGAACAAGCTTTCGACTACCGCTCGTCAATTGAGACGATCAAGACGATTCTCTTTATGAATTACGCCATTACGCGTGCGACTCACCAGCGTTCACAAAGTGGCTCGTTCCATGACGCTGTTTCACGGTCAGCTTCGATGATGTCCGACATTGCGGATGGGATGGGCGGAAGTAACAGTTCACTAATTAGTGGTGGATCGGATTCAACAAGTCCACGCGCTAGTGAAGCTGCTGTTTTCGAAGAGCTGGGCACGGCCTCATACCCTGGTACACCTGCTAAGCCTGTGCCATCTCTACTACGTGAAGCAATGAGCTTCCGCCGCAACAGTTTGATGGGCGATTCGCCGTATTTTACCACGTACGGTGAAGATAATGTGGAGGTGTATCGACCATTGCCTATCGATACTACGACAGTCGATTTGCCTCCGAGATTGTTGCGTCTTGTGGATTTACTGGCTGAAAATGCACACGAAGTCTGGGCGAAAGGACGAATGGATGAAGGTTGGACTTATGGGCCACAGCGTGATGACAGTACGAAGAAACACCCCTGTCTTGTACCGTATGTGTTTCTCACAGATGATGAGAAAGAGTACGATATTAACATCGCAAAGGAGACGCTCAAGACTTTAATCGCCATGAAGTTCACGATTCTCGACCGCTCCAGCAAATATTAACACTACCGGTAGGCGCAGTAAACACCAGCGTCTGCAAAAGTTTACCGCCTACGAACTCGAGATCCGAGCTAGAAATATTGAATATTGGTTTTACGCCAAAATCGCGCTGCCTTTGTTCGAAGTCTGAAGTTTATCAGTGGATAAAGCAGATTTGTGCGATTGTTGTGGTGCTGAATGAGGTTTTAACATCACTCACTCGTTGTGTTCTCCATAATTATGACATGCAAAGGTAAGAAACTGATTCTTCAGTGTGCAGGACGTATTTTATGATGTATTTTATGATGGGGTCATTCCAGATCAATATATTGGAGCGTGGATTGTGGTGATTATTCCTCATCTGGAGCGTTCATGAGGATGTCGGTGGCTGCTTCAATGGTGAGGCATAGACGGACTAACTCACGACGTACAGTCATGGTGTTGCCGCGCTTGAGTTCGTGTGTAACCCCTGGGAAGAGACTTACACGGTAGTCATCCCATTCTGAAATGCCATACAGAACCTGCAAATTACGAAGAAATACGAGTGTTAATAATGATTCACGAAGTTTCTCAACAGAAAACTTACATTTCTGATCCAAGGCATGTACGTGAGGCCTGTAGGGAGCAGAAAAGCACGATGAGCACGAAGTAGACGGTTGTTTAACTCTCGGACGCGACTGAAGTCCAGTTCATCGTTTGAAATGACGTTCATCTCATGGCTGATACTGATCGCTGCCGCTTCAAAAGCGGATGTAGCGTTGTGTAGACGTGCTATGGAGACCGATTCGGCAAGACCTTCACGTCCTAGTGCATCTTCCAGAAAAGCTTCGCCACGCCGCAACTCACGGGATAATTCAGTGAAATCGTACTGGAGAAACTGAGCGTCAGTGAAAGATAGAAGGATACTACCGTAAAGCTCAGCTGCAGCACGATGGAATGCAAATTGAGGGTCAGCGAAGTGCGAGATCCAAGCAGGAATATCAGCACCAGTATCTCCGACTCCAAAGTATCCTCCATCAAAGCCAAGTTCTAGTGATGGAATACCCAACCGACCCAAGAATGGAGAGATCCGTTCACCAAGAGAGCGATCCATGGGCGGCAGCTCCAATTGAACGTCAGTCGGGTTCTTCTTGTTGGCATCGTCAAGCCAGTATGTAAACACTGAGTTCCCATTGACTTCTGGCAGTTCGTTACTTGAGAAAGTAGCGTTAATAGGGAGCATATCGAGGTCATCTTCTTCTCTGCTAGAGCTCCCAGTCGCTAAAACGGAGCCACTCGAGACGTTGTGGAAGAAAAAGCTGGCCACATCAGGAAAGTCTTGTTGTTTTGGTTGAGAGACCGCAGCAGTCATGAGGTAAATGTTCTTGCGGATTGTAGCAGAAGCTTTACAGCGAAGGGCACCTGCACCACGTACAACATCATCCAAATGCAAGTAAACGACACCGTGGCCAGCAGTTCCGCTTCCAAATCCCGGGTGACGATCGATCCAGCGAGAACTGCCCACAGAGCCGAACTGTTCACCACCAAACGAAGCGAGAACCAGTGTACGGTAGGGCGTCCATCCATTTTTAAGGAGCGTACCAAGAGCTCGCATGACTTCTAAGAACACGGCATTGCCAGATCCTGGACTAACGGCACCAGCATTGAGTGAGTCACGTGGAGCACCGACGAGTACGTGACGATCGGGTTCTCGGGAACCATGTACCGTAATTACCACGTTCCAAGTCGTGGTTAACGAAAACACATTGTGGTTTGTCATCTTGACGATAATATCCGCTGCTGAGGACGTCTCGTGGTCGACTGGGAGCGTGTACTGAACGTCCAATGCACCACCTTCCCAGCGAGCTCCAAAAACATCCACAGCTTTTACTGACCCGAGGTTAGACACCTTCCCAGCCGCAATTTCCGATTGAGCGAGCAGTTCCTGAGCTACAGCAGCGCTAATGGGCATGCTGACAATTGGTGGGAGGATATTGAACGTGTTGTTGACTGAATAAACATCGTCAACTGAGATCCGATCGGTATTGGTTCCTCCAGTTGAGAAACCTTCGGACAAAGTTGGATCTCCGTCTCCCATGTAAACGTTGCCGAATGTTGTTGTAGTACTGGGACGCCATGGTCCATCAGGAGCTGTAGGTCCTCGTGCAGCTCCGTCATCAGCAGGATCACTGTTAACAGCAAATGAATGAGCAATTTTCTAGCTGAAATTAACAAGACAAGCTCCACTTACGTGTACGTGAGCACTCCAACGGCTCCGAACTTGGACGCTAAGATCACTTTAGCTGGAAGAGACACATCACCACCCATACGAACCAGCACGATTTTCCCCGTCACAGACACGTTATTCACTGCCAGTGCTTGGTAATCTTCAGTGGAGCCGAAATGAGCGTAAATGACTGCTCCAGATGCAGAGCCGTTCTTTGAGTACAAGTGGAATGCTGCATGAGGTTTTGTAGTGATTTTCCCTTTTGCTTGACGTTTGGCTTCTCGAGCGACGTGTTCAGCTACAAAGTCGTGGAAAATCAGTGACTTGTTGTCCGATTGCTGAAGAATCTCAAGTGTGAGCGTCTCTGGTGCATTGATGAGCATTTCAAACTCGTCGAGCTTGATGGAATTCTCTTCAAAACCGAACTCAATGGCTTTTGAGCGGATAAATTGTGCCATTTCGTAGTCTCCAGTCGTTCCTGTGTGTCGAGGGACCTGTGAGACCAAGGAAAGTCAAGTTAAGTATCAAGTTTGAGCTTCATCATCATCAAGAGACGTACATTGGTGTAGAATTCAAGGTTCTTTTTGAATCCATCGGCGGACGTCGAGCTTCATTTCATCATCAAGAGACGTACATTGGTGTAGAATTCAAGGTTCTTTTTGAATCCATCGGCGGACGTGGCTGCAATGAAATGATGTTGAATTGCTGGCGTCGAACTGTACGAAAGACAAGTTAGTCTTCATTCTACATGGAGTTGCAACATGTTAGCGTCTTAGAACGTACCCATAACTCTCTTCGTGTCCAAGGACCCCCTTAAGCATGACGCAAATGGAGCTGGCGAGAATGAGCATCATTACAAACACGATTCCAACGCGACGACGAAGAATGATTTCCGCTTGGCTGATGCCGTCGCTCACGTGGACTTCGCGTGGACTGTCGGCGTACACGTTGGACCTTGTTAAAGGCATTTTAGACTCGTCTCCACTGTCTTCTTCATCGAGATCGAGATCAGGAAGGACTTTGAGTGCGTCACCTTTCATGATACTGACTTTGTCTTCAGAGAAACCCATTGTTGACTTTGAAAACCTACTTTGGCCTGAGTTCTGCTAGTTGGTTTCGGCAATGGGAGCAGCGTCCGAGACGGCCGTTGACGTTAAAAAAAATCTATCCTCGGTAGCATGACAGCTCTGCTTGAGATCTATTTTAGTGACAAGATGAGAAGCAAGAATAGCGAACAACCGCCGACATCCATTAGGTGCTAGAGCAACTGTTGCTATTCGAGAACCACAATCAGTTTGTTGGTTGAAGTATCTTGAGTTGCTCTAAAGTTGCGCCAGTCACGATAAGTTGTTGTAAAGGTTGACCAGTCACGCTAGAGCAAAAGGACTATCATTTATTTTTCTTGGGTTTACATGTGCCACGTCTTCAGTTGGCGTAACACTTTCCTTTGCTTCATTGAGGAACACTTGCGTGTGTCTATTCCTCATTGCTATCTTAAATCTACACTAATTCACATAGAAGAAGGCGTGCGTCGTGCCTTCAAGTCTCACGCACTGCCAAACAGCGCCGCGGTTCCTTCCTCTTCCCTCTGTTTATTTTCCTTTCTCATCATGTTTCTTCCATCAAAACACTCACTCACTCACAGCACACTCCACTGTCTAACTGAAGCAGCTGATGCTTCGCACTTTCTTCTTCGTTTGGCTCTCGAACACAGTCTCAGCCTGGCATGTCGCCTCGGCCACAATAGCATCAAAGAACGACATACCATCCTTGTCCTCCGACATGTTCAAGTTCTCCGATACAATCGCCTCCGCCTTGGCCACAACCAATTCCAGCTGCGAAGGCGACGTGAAGTCCCCATCGCGCTGCAGCAGACTGCCAATCTCAAACAGCGAGAAACCGGCCTCCGCTCCACGCTTCAGCACCGCTGTACACACACGCATCGTCGTCACACACTCTTCTTCGATCCCAACAGCACGCAGCACGGCCGCATCGCGCGCGGCATCAAGCGACGCGATGTGGTCCAGCTCAGCACACGTAAAGGGGAACTCAGCCTGCGGCCACTGCAACCAGTCGAACGTCGCACCGTCCAACTGCTTGTACGACGGTAGACAAAAGCCGTGGTCGATCGGGGTCATCTCAAACGTCTGGTCATTGGTCCGCGCGCTCAGCAAGATGTTACCGGCGTGGCGGTCCGTGTTAAACAGCCGCACGTCCAGGATGCCGATCTTGTGCACCTCAGGGATGGCGAACTTCAACGTACCCATGTCTTCAGCCGAGCACTGAGACGGTACAAAGCGCTGCATCGAACCTTCCTTTTCCTCTCCATTCATACTCAAAACCATCAAATTCGTCACAGGGACGCCACTGAAGTTACCGTAGGCGAAATCCAACAAGTAGGCGGCGCGTTCTCGCAACGCGCCGTTGCCGACACGGAAGCCCTTGTTCACTGGGTGATCCGTCACGCCTACAACTGCGTTCTCCTTCACGTACCCGCGCGGGTTCTTGGGCGCCATGTACTCTTCGTCGCGCGGCTTAAAGATTCCCATCGGGAGCTTCTTAGTCGATTCCGTCGCGAGAAAGTACGCGCCGCCGCAGCCCTCGCTCGTGAGTTGGAAGCTGCTGCTGTGGTCTGCAACCAGACACGTGACTTGGTCCGCGAAGCGCTGCGAAGCTTCGGTGTCGAGCCACTTAGCCTCCAGCGCAGTGGGCAACTCCGTCTTCGACTCAACGTCGTCTTTCGTCGAATCGCTGCTGCGCTTGAAAGGCGACGGACAACGCAGCGGCGACAGGCGGAACTGTACGATCGGGTACAACCGCGTCACTACCGTCTGCTGCAAAAGGCCCTTAGCGTTCAGCATGGCCGAGCCGTGCAGTCGCAGTCGACCGAGGCGACTCACAAAGCGCTTGTGGTTGTTGCTGCTCGCCACTTGCGACGCGTCCTCCGCCCTGTCAGAATGAAACCAGTCAACGGCGCCCATGCTTTCCTCTCTGCTTCGTAATCTCTTTAAAGTCTTGGAGGTGTTTGGTGGTCGGCTACTCGCTGATTGGAGCGAAGACTAAGGAGAGGGCGGAAGACAGAGAGATACACGGTCTCTGGCTTGAATGTGAGAGCTTCAAAGCGAGAACGGAGGAGTGCGAGGTTCAGTTCAAATTGCGGAATGAACTGGAATTGCAACACGCGCATTTGAGAAAGCCAGCGCCCTTTCCCTATAGTTTATGTCCCAACCTGTG
Organism: Phytophthora brassicae; assembly: GCA_024679045.1. Classification (NCBI taxonomy): domain Eukaryota; phylum Oomycota; class Peronosporomycetes; order Peronosporales; family Peronosporaceae; genus Phytophthora; species Phytophthora brassicae. The sequence continues at coordinate 13,110 of JAIKVB010000544.1, read as the reverse complement.
GGAGTTAAATATTTTCTTTATTTGTTGGATGACAGGTATTAAGGAGGACGGCTTGAGTTTGTATTGTATAGCTCTAATCTATGAAGTGGATGTAATAACAAAATAGTGAAATAGAGAGGTTTTGAATGGAAGAGTGGATGTGTTGCATTCACAAGAATATTTGCCTTTGAATTTGTGCTGAGAATGGATGGGCCACCTCGAGAATTTATTGGAGGTTTTGCGGAGCCTCCTTGCAGTTGTGGCAAGATGAAGCGTTGCTAACCGAGAACAGTTGCTGAGATTTTCGCATGGGGGATCCGTTTGCGACGATACTTTGCTGTACTTGGCGACTATACTGGTGTAAACTCTGGTCCATACTTTGGGGATTGTCGCTCTCACCTGGCAGTGCATTCGCATACATGTACAATTCTCCTCTTCACGTGACGAGAGATGATTATAATAACTCCCGCCGCACAACTTGGACTCTAGACAATGGCGCATGCCCTGTCTGTCCGGAAGAAGTCGGTTACGAGTCGAAACTTACAACGGATGCTATCAAGCACCGATACATGTAAAACTTACGCCATACTTTACCTCTCTACATGTAGCATAAGCAGCTCCGACAAGACCATTTCGCTCGTGTGTGTGTATTGCCTCCGATTGCCACACGCTCCACTCACTCTCTTGCAAAGAATAAACAGCGTTGCTCCATCGTCTGATAAGTGACCTGGCTACAAAGACGAGACAAGCTCATTATCAGGGCCTGATTCAGGCGGATCTACCCCAGAAGTTGCTTCAGTCTTCTCAAGCTGAGACTTTGAGTATTAATACCTGCTGCCGTGCCAAACTCGCGTTTTGTTGGTTTTCAGCTCTTTAGCACAGCAACGACTTAGCTTAGTCGTTGCTCTTTATCAAACGGATGGCCTTGTCACACTGGTCGATAGTAACTGCTTCGATCAAAACGTTTGCAGGCATAGATGGGCTCCGCTGACGAGAACCAGCTCCAACATGACTGTTTTTACGACGGTATTACCTTCGTCGTTATTGTCATTCTCTCTGCTTTATTGCGGTCACAAAAACCAATTCAGAGAGTCTCGTAGTTCCAAGACTCGGCATTCCAGGATTGGTCAACATGGGCTATCTGCAACGAGTGCCCACAATGCCGCGATACCAATGCTGATAAAATACATGTATACTGTAAGTTATCGTGAAAAATTACCGGTTGTACTTAGTATGCTGCATGGCAGTGCATGCTCGCACAGGTCTGGGAAAGCGGGTCCGACCCAGAAATCCGCAAAGGCCACCCTCACTCGCCAAAGCCTTTGTAAACCCGGGTCCGAGCGATGCTGAGCAAGCGCGCATTGACGATTCGGACCTCGACGCAAATCGGCGTGGAAAATTGTAACGGGAAACCGCTCCAGCGTCCTCGACACTATAATAAACTCAGCGTGCCTTATCGGGATGGCGACATTGTTAATGCAGCAGAGGAGCTGTAAAGAGTGATCAATGCGCGATCCTGTAGGTGCAAGTTTTACACGTTTGGCGCCCATTCGGGAACTCATTTGCAGCTGCGTCCTTGCACGTCATATCCAGACGGGTGAAGCCAGAGAGAAGCGACGTGGCACCATTTCGTATGGGCTGATCCTAAGCGACCCGGGTCGAGATCTGCTGGCAGTGTGCCATGCCGCGCTGGACGTGTGCAAATTGCACTGCAATGGCATCTGCCTCTACCGGTATCGTCCTCTAGCCCGCCGCCTCAAATGGTGTCCCTATTACAGATACCCGACGAAGCTATACCGTTCAAACACTACAGTAATACTCAAGGTGTCTTCAACCCTCCACACCGGTGCCAGTTGACATGACTAGCAAGTACCGTCAACCACCGGTCTAAATGCGAATGGGTTCGCTCTGACCCAGGTGTGCATAACGCGTCCATCTGGCTGTCGGATTGGCCAAAACTAGGTCGAATGGGTTCGCTCTGACCCAGGTGTGCATAACGCGTCCATCTGGCTGTCGGATTGGCCAAAAGTACGCATCTCCCCTCGCTACGATTCGTCAGAATCAAATTTCCGTCTTTCCACCAATCAGCTGTGCCTCTTGCCCACCCGCCCGCCATCACCACGCGGGTCATATCGGCCCGTATTGCTCAATACCGGTTCATGATGGCGAGCACTGGTCGAGTCGCCCTCGTCCTGTGAGCGCCATTCCTCGCTTTCCCGTGGCCTCCACAAGCCTCGTGTTGTATATTTTTCTATATCTGTCCATCATGCCTGTCGTCAATATGTCCATGCCTTTCATCCTCCCCGTCGCCTGCGAGTCTGAGGCTCACGAGATCATCCAATGGACGCTGCTCAAGGAGAAACACTACACGTCGGTACGTGATGCGCACTACCTCACAAGTGTCCAGCGACATGGTATGACGTCCACCTGGCGCCTGCGCGTGTGTCGTTGGATGTTCGAGACCGCCAAGGAGTTCGAGTTGCAACTAGACACAGTTTACGGCGCGCTGCATTTCCTGGACCAGTACTTGAGCGTTCACTCTGTAGACCGCGTAACGCTGCAACTACTGGGGATGATTTGTATGTGGACATCCAGTAAGATGCATGAAGGGAAACCAATTCTCCTAGAAGAGATGGCGCTCATGTGTGAGCGCAAGTTCTCTCGTGCGCAAATGGTGGACGCTGAGGCGCAACTCGTGCGTCTGCTAAGCTTCCGCTTTAACCCGCCCAACGTCTTCACTATGGCCAGAGATTTTGTGAACGAGCTACCGATGGACAGCGACCGACGCGCACACTGCGTCGCCTCCGTCTTTAACGTGCTCGAACGTATGGTTGAGGACATCTCGTCGCTCAATTGCTCCGCCTCCAGTCTCGCTAAGGCTGCGGTGCAGCTCGTGGCCAAGTCCGAGTACAAACTCACGGTCACGCAAGTGCTTAAGGCGCTCAAGACGGTTCGAGTTGAGGAAAACGCCTACCGCGCAGCCTTCAAAGTTGTGCGTGGCGCCTACTTTGGCAAGACCTCCGCGTCGCCCAAGACCAAGACGTCCTCAGCTGTGGCCCCTGAGATGATTGAGCCTCTCAAGGCGCTCACACAGAGCCCCACGGCTATCGAGCAACTACCTGCGTTCATCGACGAGTCCACGTCATCATCCGAGGACGACGCAGACCTCATTTGCACTGAGACGCTCTCTCCGTCACCATCGCAAGCATCTCCAGCACCAGTTCGGTCAGGTAAATCCACGTCCTCAACTATCGGAGTCTCTCGGTCTGCGCCCTCACCAACGTGCACCGACTCTGATACCGAGCGACATAACAAACGTCAGCGCAAGCTGGACATGTAGACACTAAAGGAATCATACAACACTGTAGATAGAAAGGCATTATGGGAAGCCAAAAACAAACAAAACACTAACTTATACTCTACATTCTTCTACAGTCCAGTACTTCCTAGTCACTTATTTCAATGCACGTTACACTGCCGTCACTATCTTCCTTATCGATACGTTGAGTGTCGTTCTTCTCGTCACTTTGCAAGTCAAGTCTTTGCTCTTCTTGTTGCGTGAAAAACAGTCTTCTCAGGTCTCCAGTGGACAATCGAGTCTCACGAAGTCGATTTTTCTTACCAGTTGAGAGCACATCGCCATCACCTAAGAAAGCAGCCGTGAGTTGACGTTTCTTGTTTTGCAACGCCACCACTCGCTCTTCAATTGATCCTTTCACGATGAAACGAACGACTCGGACGTTCCTTGTCTGGCCAAATCGATGCGCACGGTCGACAGCTTGTCGTTCCAAACTCGGATTCCAACTTGGCTCCATGATAAACACGTGTGCTGCAGCAGTCAAATTCAATCCAAGACCACCAGTGCGTAAGGAAAGCAGAAGCACGTCGAGTGGTGGGCCAACGATGGGTCCCGTATTAAAACTGTCTTCTTGCTGCTGGAAATTACGTACGACTTTCTCATGATAAACACGTGTGCTGCAGCAGTCAAATTCAATCCAAGACCACCAGTGCGTAAGGAAAGCAGTAGCACGTCGAGGGGTGGGCCAACAATTGGTCCCGTATCAAAACTATCTTCCTGCTGCTGGAAATTACGTACGACTTGCTCCCGGTCCTTCGCTGGCATCCTGCCATCCAGCTTCGCAAACGTTATGGCTTTATCTCTTCCAGCTGATGCTTCCTCCAAAGACGAAACACGGGTCTCACACTGAGCGTTGTGAGCCTCAAGGCGCTCTGCTATCATATCCAAAAAGCTGGTCCATTGTGAAATCACCAGTACACGTTCACGACGTGCTCGTATCTTTTTCAGCTCAAGCATCAAAGCTGTTAGTTTGGTTGACTCCAAGAAACCGCATCCAGACATGGTATTTCCATCATTGCGTTGCTTCTGAAGACTCCGTAACAATTCAGCTTCACCGGATGAAAAGGCAGAAATGCCGTCTCGTGTGTTCCCGACTAGCGCTTCAGCACTAGCGGCGCGAGTGTGAACCTCAGACAAAGGGTCTTTGGTTACCAGTGCACAAGCATCACAGAGCTGTCGTAGTCGCAGGATAAGCTCAAAGACGTGCATGAAGAGCGGTCGATCACCGCCATCCTGCGTTGGTGTGGTGAGGGGAACTCGTCGAGCTTGCTTTGACTCTTTTGACTGTAAATAACGAAGCACTTGTCTCTTGGTGGAGCGATGCAATAGCATGTACAATGCACGCTCAACGTCTGATGCAAAGTCAAGCTCAATAATCTCCTCCGTCTTCTCCGGTAGATCCAGGATAGGAGCTCTTGAGCGTGCATCCACCGTGGTTTTAAGTCGGCGCATCACGACACGCGGCACCAGCGCCCCAAGCTCACGTTCAGACAACGCGTGTGCTCGGTGGCCGAGACCGATAAACTGCAACAGAGCTGCGAGATCTGCTGTCCGGTTTTGAATCGGTGTCCCAGTCACACACCAACGACGTCTACTGTTAAGAGTGAAAGCAGCTCGCGCGCGTGCACATCCAGCGTTTGCAATGAGATGGCTCTCGTCCAGAATGATTCGGAACCATTGCAATTGATGCAACTTTGACGTTACAACGGGTTTCTTCGACTGTGGCGTAAAACGCGGAGCTTGTAGCCAACCATCACTTGCAGTAGCAGAGTCGTTATCTTGACCACCCTCTTCCTCACAGTCTTTTTCTCGAACTTTGCACTCCATAAGCCGGAGAGTATCGTAGGTTGAAAGCACGATATCTGCCCCCATGAACTGTGTTGCAGAGCGGAAACTTTTGCGCGTCACACCTTGATACGTCACCACACTTAAGTTCGTCTTCGCTCGTATCTCTTGTTCCCACTGCGATAAAATGGATAGCGGAGTCACAATTAAAGTTGGAGGAGTCAGACGAGGTACTGTACTACCTGTCTCGGCCCTAGATTGAGCATCTGCAGCTCGAGCATGACGGAGAGATTCACAGACAAGTGCAAGACAACACACAGTCTTGCCCAGACCCATTTCATCCGCTAGAACGCCACCACAGACTTTTGCAACCAAAGCGTCAACTGCTGTAGCTTCACCACGACGCTGCTGATCAATTGTAACGGGGTCACCAGGTTCTTGTTCCCTCTCCAACATCCACTGTAGCGCTTCTTTCTGGTACGGCTGCAGTTCAACCAGAAGCTCTGGCACAACGTACGGAAACACTCCTGGTTTGGCTGCTAAGGATTTCCGACGTCGACGACGACGACGCCGGTCACTTGCAAAGCGATATTCCATTTGAAGCGGCAGTTTGGTATGCAGGAGCGCGCCTCGGTTTGCACGTTTTCGCGATAATGCCGACTTGGACGAAGCTGTGGGAGGCGTTTGCGCAGCTCGTCTTGCTGATGAAATGGCAGGAGATCCATGCGAAGTCTTTCTGACTGATGAAGCTGTAGGAGATGCAAATGTTGTTCGTCTTGTTGAAGAAGCCGTTGGCGTAGCGTACGTTCGTTTTCTCACTGAAGACCTGACTGATGAAGCTGTAGGAGATGCAAATGTTGTTCGTCTTGTTGAAGAAGCCGTTGGCGTAGTGTGCGTTCGTTTTCTCACTGAAGAAGCTGTGGGAGTCGCATACGATTTTCTTCTCGTTGGTGAAGCCGTGGGAGATGTATACGTCGATTGCTTAGCCGATTTACCTTTTATGTTGGTAGAAACTGGATTCGTCATTCCGTTTAGTGTTGTTGGCATTTCTTTACGGCTTGAAGTAGTCAAAAGGCCTTTTTGAACGGATTTTCTACCATCCTGAACTGCATCGGGTTGCTCTGATTCAAACATCTCTACGTCTTGATGTTCAATACGATGCTCCTCATCATTATATTCGTGTCCATCACCGAATTCATAGTCGAGTTCAGACCATGGCGGTCTCCCAGTCGCCTCCTCCGACGGTGCCAGAAGTAACAGCTGAATGGACTTTTCACCAGCGTCATCACTGCTTAGAAGCTCGACAATTTCTTTACCTTGACCAGCCTTCTTCTCTTCTTCAACCACCTCGTTGTGCATTTCTTTCTCCTCTTCACTGTCACTGCTAAATACCAACTCCTTCGATACATTCATATCATCAGCTTCATCATAAATATCCACCATTTGAGTTTCAACGACAACTTCTTCGGCATGTTTCTCGTCAATCTGCATATGTTGACGCAGAATTTCCGCTGCGTTTGTATCACATCCACCTTCTTCACACACTTTAGATACATCTAGCATCTGCGTATCTTCCTCTTCTTCCTCCTCATCCACTTGTATCTTCTCATCATCACTCAGCTGCATACTTTGCATCGACACATCCAAGTCGTCCGCTTTGAAATTTGGTTCGAGTGAACGACGTGGTGTCCGTCGCGTCTTTCCCGCGGGTTTCGGCGACCACGGGTCCCGTCCAGGCGCCCAAGGCGACTTGGCCGCCCCGGAAGGAGGCGAAATCGTACCTACCATTTCAATTGACGCGCGTCTGTTGTCTGCAATAGGCGACACGTCGGCCATTCGCAATTGCAGTCGCTGTGAAGCGCTCACGCGTCGATCGGGCGTCGTCTGAAAGCCAAAATCCTGGGAACTGAAGGCTGGGAACATACTCTGACTGTCTTGTGGAGGTGGAGTACTGTATACGTACGAACCATTGGATAAAATTGAGTCCTGGGGGCCCGAACTGGCCGAGAGCGACTGTGACGCAGGGGTAGGCGCGTGCCATCGCCGGTGATTCGGAGGCGCGTGGGCAATACCTACAGCTGCCAGCACCTCACGAAGCTGGTGCTCGTCATTCTGCGTCACCGATGGAGAGTGTTGCACTGCGTACTGTCCGAAACGGACTGCGATTGCTTGCCGCGTGTAATCTCGCCAGTCCCGCTCGTACTCGCGCTGCCATCGGCCCATGAGCAGGTGAGCAGCACTTTTTCAAATTTAAATTCCAAAAAGCAGATGGTTTGTATTTTAGCGAACACACTAGTATTATATTACTACATAGTACTATGTACTAGTAGTTGGAATAGTAGTACTATACTATCTCATGTAGTAGTACTAAGAGTTGTTCTGGCGGCGGAAGCAGTTTGGATTCATTATGCTATGTTACGACTAAAGTGAAAGTTGCTTCGCTTTTGTGCTACTTACTGTAGTACTACGTAGTACTACTATAATAGTAGTACTACGTAGTCGCAGTGTTTTAGTAGTTACTACCAAACGCGAAGTAGATCTAAAGCTCTCCACATGAAGGTGATAATATGTCAGCAAAGCCTCTCACTGCAAGACAACCTGGACTGGAACGCTGCCCCTCTGCAGCTGTTTCTGGTGTTTTCAAAGAGTTACTTGAGATTGCAGTGCTGGAGACGACATCACTACTGGTACTGATACTGGGCGTTGGGGGCTATGAAAACAATGAGCGCCCGCGTCTTCGTCGAACGCGGGGACCTTAGGACGGGAATGGGAGGGACACAGCACGCTATCGCCGCCGCGAAACGAATCTCTGGAACAAACTTCCAGTCGAAAGTGTTCGCTCGGGAACTTCGTTCGCCCCCGGCAAAGAGGCAGTCGTCAGCGATTTACTGCTTGTCGTGAAGGGAAAACCACGTCGAGTGGTAGGTTTCTGTCCACTACTTTCTTCAGCAGCTTCAAGAAGAGACTGGCAGTCGTGAAAGCGCAGATTCTCTGGGCTTAACACATTGTAAACTGCGTTGTCGTCGCTGGGACGATTCAATTGGTTGGATGCACTTGGATACGGCTCCGGGTGGGGTCCAAACAACGTAGTAGCAGCTACACTGGCGTAGTAACCTGACCTTGACTGCGCCATCGTTGCTAAGTGGAGCCCGTAACCCGCCAGAGACGATGTTGAAGAAACTGTAGAGTAGTTCAGTGATGCCAGCGAGTTGCTATGCTTGAGCAAATCCGACTTGAGCGCAATTGAGCGTGGTATTGAGTGTCCAATCTGATTGTTTCCGTCGTACTCGTCGTCGCAACTCGAGTCACAATTTGTAACCGATGGACACACTGCTAAAGAATCCATCGAGTCGATGGCCGACGCACGATCGTCAGCTCCCGTCCTGTTCTTTGAACGAAGAGATTGACGCAGCTGAGTAACTTGATCATCGAGAAGCGATTCAAGAGCCGACGAGGAGTTGTCATTGTTGCTAGACGCAAGGTCAGCAGTCGTAAGCACCAAGTCACTGATATATCTGTTGTTGTCAGCATCGCGCTCGAAAGGCGGAGGTGACGATGTCTTGCGCATCAATTCCCCTTCCGTGCTTGTGTCAGACATACACTCCTCATCGACACCACGCCACCGTTGCCGCCGAGACTTCACGACATCATAACTGAAGCCATATTCCCCTCCACTCGTCATCTCGTCGGCTGTAGGCGAGTGCGCTTCTGACTGTTCACCAAAGATCGAGTTCAGATCCGAGTTGTAGTCGAGCAGCGTCGGCTCGGAAGACTCGCCGATCAGTTTCTCAGTGTACTGCGTCAGTTTGTCAAGTTGCGAGCGCAGCATCGTCGAGCGGTTAATCTGTTGCTGGAGACGAATCTCTAACATGGCGTTCTTTACATCCATGCGCTCGTTCTTCTGACACACATCTTCGTACTTCACCTGCAGCTCCGTGTAGGCTTTCTCCACCTCCCGGTACTTTTTCTCTAAAGGTGTCTCTTCCAGCACTGCAGGCTCTGAAATAGAAGCGTTAACCAGTCCGGCGGTCGTGAGCGCTTCCATCCACTGGGCATTTGTGGCCACCATCTTTTCCAGCACCGACTTCATCTCGTGTGTCTCCTTCTCGAGAAACTCCAAGTGGTGGTCAAACACTGTCGGGCTCGGGTTGTTGTTGTTGCTCTGGTTGTCTACGGATCGAGTCGGCGACGACGCTGACATGGCGAGAGACGAAGGGGACGACGCCTGTCGCTGGAACGCAGCGAACACAGGCGACTCCTGTTTGGACTTTTGTTGGTGATGTTGTGGGGACAGGCGCTTCTTCGTCATCCCCACGGAGGAGCGAACATCTCCCGCTGACTGGAAAGGTCTACGGCTGTTGGCCATTCTTTTGGACGTCTGACGTCTTGGAGCTTCAAGAGCTCGCGAAGGCCCTACAGACACCGACAAGTCTTCGCGCTCAGGCGATTCAGGTGACAAGTCGGTGATAGTGAAGCGGCCTTTGACCTGCGTCTTTCCTTTGCGCAAAGACGAGCTGGAGGCCGAAAGGTCTTCGCTGTCGTTGGGGTTGTTGTCTCGCGGCGGCTCCGACGCGTCTGACATGGCGCTCAGGAGCTCGCCGGCGTCCAGCTCGTCGTCGGGTACGTCCGTGACTACAAATTTGCGTGGGATCCGCAACTTGCGACCTGTGATCTTGGGCACCGAGCGACGCTGCTCGGTGGCCGAGCGCAGTAGCTCGGGCTGGCGCGTGCAGGGCATCGAGACGGTGCTGGAGGTCGTCATGAACGTTAACTGCGCCGCTGTCGGCAGATCCGAGGAAGGTGTCTATCTTTCCTAGGCGGGGGAAAAGCCCGTTCTGGGTAGGGTAAACAGGGAGCGGACGCCGCTCTTGCGGACTTCGCTACAACACGCCTTGCCACGGAGGTCTCTTGTCTGATACTACGAGCCTTTTTGTGGCCAATACAAGGGAGAGGAGCCTGGTGAGGATGAAAATACAGTTTTACGATCAGTTTTCGCAGGTAAAACCCGCGGGTTGTGCCACATCAGCGCCACGCCAAACGCGACCCACTCTCTATACACGAGAAATGTATGGGTTTTGGCACAGAGCTGGGCGCGGGTCTACCTGCAAAAGCAGATCAGATTCTATGCGATCGATTTAGAATGGATTTACCTGCGAAATGTATGCGCCGCTACGGTCACGTGATTGGTTGTAAATAGAGGGTGAAACTGTAATTATTGCTGGAAAATAGAAAATGGTTGTTTTTTCTCGGCCTGTTCGCTGTGCTGGCGTTGCTTTCTGGTTTGTATGGCCAGCATCCCATGTCCTGACAGCAGTTCATTCGAGTATTCTTACAACAGATACAGACATTGCCAGCTTGAAATTATTAAGAATCTGGACGGCACAATCGCCAAATTCGCGCAAAGCGCCGCACCGGCCAAGCAGCCAGCACCATCTGCTGGATATTTTCGCACTGTCAACCGATTGTAAAAGAACAAACCGCCTGAGTACATGTAAAACCTACCTAAAACAAAGCACTTGGGGAGTAATGCAGCCGGTTTTGTTGACACAGCTGGAGCCGTCCTGGATGAACCCATTTACATGTTCCCCATCTGGAGCAGTCTTCACGACAATGCTGTAAAATTTCAAAGCTGGTACAGTCTTCTGCTTTAATAAAGAACACCTGATATGTGTAGAATTGACAAGGTTTATACGAGTACGGCGACTTTGTCAATCTCGTCGCCACAGCAAAAACTACACGTAAAATATTTAGTTATTAGGATAAAGCTTGGGTCTGCTTTTTTTTTTACGTAGCCTGAGTGAAGCCAGCAGTGCGCAGTCCGTCTTCGACGATAACCCCCGCTACGCGTCCGCGCTCCATTACACATCTCTCTACATCCCTAGGCTGGCGGTGTCATACGGTTCTGCAGGTTATTCGTTGTGGATCGTTCTTTATTGAAGCAGACTGTACTGTACCAGTACAGTAGTTTATTTTAATATTAAAATAGCGCCTTCAACGATTTGAACGGGTCGCTTCTAAACCCGTTTAGCTGTTGTTAAGTACGATCGTCTGGTCGCACTTAACGGTGTGCCATTTGAATGGCTCCAAGGAACGACTGGAGCTGCTGCTTTCTCAAGCAGCACGTGGCTAAACCAGAAGCAGTTCTCATTTTTCCCGACAGTGTGTCATTTGGACAAGCAGATTCAGAGTACAGTTATCTTCAGTAGTGTGTTACCTCTCAACCCCAACTGGACTTCTGGAGAGACCTCCCTTTCACAGTGGAGGTCCCAGGGTCAAGCAATTCGCCCCGATGTGGAGAGCAATCGTTTTCTGCTGCTGTAAGGTGGCAGATTTCGTGCGCAAGCTCTGCGCCTTTGTGAGGGATAAGCGAAGCAAACAGTTGAATAGCGAAGTCTTAGTCGTTGAGCATGTGGACCGCCTGGCAGCCTCGGTTGCCTCGCTGGAAAACTTGCTCCGTCTGATTGATGGCTCCATATTCCCAATCTTTTCTGCTAGTCACTTCGACAATAATGCTGGAGACCAACCATGGAGCAGACATATTTATCAACCAATACTACAGTAGAAGTCTTCATCTGTAGTTGTATCATTAAAAGCAGAACGTCTAAAAATATGAAGCATAGTGAACGTTAGATCCTGATGACACTACGCTAGTCATTGTCGTTCAAATATTAATAACCAACCTTTTCCACAACGTAGCGGTGTATTGTTAGTCTTGACCTTCTACGTCCTCATTCCTTCGACATTTGAAAGTATGGGTCTCTGCGCTTCAAGCCCGATGGCTGCGGAAGACCGGGAGCAAGAGAAGGTAGCTGAGTTTGTGCGATACGCTATCACAGCTGACCTAGTCAAGTTGCGCGAGATGATAACGAAACACAAAATGAACCCGAACGCAAAGGATGTGAGTTGGGCCATAGAATAGCTTTCAATCTCTTGCACTTTTGAAGCTGATGGTCTCTTCTTCCTTCAATGGGTTTCTTGCAGCGCTTTGGCATGAACGCGGTACACTGGGGTACGCTGTGTTGACTACGGTAGTTTATTAGTGAATCTTCAGTCTGAGCTTTTTCATTCAGCTGCGTATGTCGGTGAGCTCTTGTCCATTCAAGAGCTGATGAAAGCTGGAGGTTCACCTAGTGCGGCAGATTCCAATGGACGCAATGCACTGCACCACGCTTGCAGAAAAGATCACGACAATGTTGTGCGGTATTTAGTCACCACTGCGAACATGGACATGAACTCTCGAAGTGAGAACCAGGACACGCCATTGCACAAAGCAGGTTGGGAGGACTGCTTGAGCTTGAAACTTGTGAAGGTGGGAAGTGTGCTAACATCGTTGCTTCAGTTCGAGGGAAAAGTGTCAAGGTACTTGAGGCTCTGCTAAAGCTCGGTGCTGACCCGAAACTCCGCAACGAGGTAAGTAGACTTCAGAAGTACCGGACTTTTAGTAGAGAAGCAATTGATCCCGTGAAATCTCTGACAATACGGGAAATAACAGCAAAACAGGACACCTTTGGAGGAACTGGAAACGCTCATGCCAAAGCCAACGGTGTCGTTGGAGTGATTGCTTCGTGTTATCTTCTGTCTGTCAACTTATCAATTGTGTGTTGTAGACACTGGAAACGCTCATGCCAAAGCCAACGGTGTCGTTGGAGTGATTGCTTCGTGTTATCTTCTGTCAACTTACCAATTGTGTGTTGTAGACGGAAAGCAATGGAACGGATCGCGTGACGTCTGCCAGTTTACCACAGCATCCCAAGATTTACCACGAGCCTCTGAACTTTATCGGAGCCGCCATCCAACCAATACGACGCGGAAGCGTAAGCCATGGTCCGGATCGCACGGATGTCCGAAGCTTCAGGTCTCGTCGCAGCGTCAGGGACAATTCCGCACGCGAAGAACCTGGAGAGTGGGCAACAATTCCAACGAAGAAACCGGCGGCACTGTATGTGCCACACCCTGTGTCCACCCAGAAGCGCAAAAGTCTTCGGTAC